>OZ002740.1:281100975-281286229 GCA_963924295.1 Dioctria rufipes | reverse complement strand
ATATGAATGTAGGTGTGATAGAAAGTAAGTGTAGGATAGCCGCTTTCCATTTCTTATCACTTTACTCCATTTCATCCCTCGCACCCCCTCCCTCCCTTGAAGAGATTGTGAAAAAAGTTAAACATTCATATGTATTGAGAATTTCGATTATCCAGTTGGTGAATTTTTTTGTCGAATAATTTGTTCCGAGTGGACCGTTTGTGTTGATTGATGTTTGTTTGCAAATTGATTTACTATTTAGTGATGATAAAAGACTAAAAAAAAATGTTAATTATTAGGTCATTTTATATGCGCGTTCTTCTCAAGTACCTCCTGTAAATGGAGACAAATGGTGATGGTAGGATGTAAGTTAAAGACAAAGTTGGTTAAAAAAAAATTAATGAAATTTTACATAATAAATTTGTATTCGCAAGACTACATATAGCTTACGATTTGCTAAGTTCGCACAATTTTACGCCGAATCTGTTTTTATATAATATATCTATATATTGCCGAAAAGAAATAAGGACACGCGATAATTACTAATGACTCATAGATGACTAAATCTTCACCCTTTGGAGTAACTAGGCCTTTTTTCTGGAATGGGCCAGGTCCTCCAACTTTTGTACATAGGTTTTAATGCGAAGTATACCAGCTCATGAGTATTCCCAGCTTTTGACGGACATTTTTTATGCATTGCTCTGAGCACTTACAAGATGTTGACATAATGCCTAGAGCCAATGAAATTCCATAGATTAAAAAACCCATAAAGTTGCTTAAGTTACAGAAAAAAGAAAAAATCACAGACATCGCATCACTACTTTTGTAATAGGTAGTCTTCCTTCGTGAAACCGCAACTCCGCTCCCAAGAATTTAAAAAAATTAGATCAGCACTTTTAATCTAATGCAAATGCAGATACTTGTGCTCATTCGGGGGGATTTTAATAAGAAATGCTTTTGCAATATGGCAGTCTTTGTTGAGGTTGGGATGTTAAGGTCAGAAGAACAACGAACAGTTTTCAATTGTTTCCATGCTATTGAGTACGCAGAGAGAAAAGCATGATACATCGCTCATGAGTTAGGATAAATCATCAGCTTTCAATCAATTTTTGGACAACTAGTCAGTCAACACTCAACGACCGGGCGATATTTATTGCTTGTCGAGACCAACAGTGTCGGGTATTTGCGAATAGTTTTAGTCGGACATTTAAATTATTGTGAAAATAATTAGAGATTTAGATTTCTTTAATCCCAATGAACCCAAGTGACACTCATCTATTCCCTACAGTCCACTCCAAACATCCAACGCGATTTAAATTTTTCTTAAATCGTAGGTATTAAATTTTTTTGGAAAATAAAATAAAATTTGCACGATTTTAAAAGAAAAATAAAAGAAAGTGGTGTCGTTTAGTTAACAGAGACTTTTGTTTTCCACATCCCCTCCTTTGCTTCTCTCACGTATTAAGGAAAATAAATCAGAATCCTCAAGTTCCATACACGAAACTGATATGATAATGACGCCCTGCCTAATGTCCAGTATTTATTGCAAGTACTAGTACTAGGATCCATACTTCAAATCTGTTAATTACAAGTACAAGTCCAGGTACTGGTACTGCTACTTATAAAGGTCAAGAGCTTTCGAAAACTCAAATTACAAATATTGAAAAATCTATAACCAGTTAAATAACTGGATGAGGTTTCCATTTACGAAATATCATAAAAAATCTTATAAGATTTTGCTGTTTTAATTTCTACATAATTTTGGAAGTTGTTTTTGCATACAGTATTTGATTTTGCCTTTAGCAAAAAAATATCACATCAGATAATGGTTGCCTTTGTGTAGCATTGACCAGACCTGCAAAAAAAATCAACGCTCCATATGTGCGAAGGAAGGGAGCGGATTGTGGCACTTTATTGCCAACCTTCTCAACAAAAGATATCGAAAGCATGTCAATTCCTCCAGTTACTCATATATTGCGCTAATTTTCTTTCTATTTTACTGAATGCGGTAAGAATTCTTGAGACAATGTCGAGATGCAGATAACCTCAATTATTAGAAAGTGTATTTAAATAATTTACAAGAGCTGAAGTACTTCGCGTTATGGCGGTATTTATAGTAAGTGTCTTAAGTACAACTATCGAGGCTTGTACTTGAAAATTTTTTAAGTACCAGTACCCGGACTTGTAGTTGTACTTAAAAAAAAATTTTTTGTCCAGGTCCTGTTACTGGTACTATTACCTTAGTACCAAATGTACTTAAAAACCAAATGAACTTAAGTACTTTACAGGTCACATTTGAGATCAATTATTTACGATTTTATTAAGCACTAATAAAGAGATAGTTAAAGTCCGTATACGCTTTAGCTTACGGTTTTTTCTGCAAACTTATAACAGCGCAACAGGTGCTAAGAGCTATTAGTTTGTTTTTAGTTATCTCGTTTTCAATGATAAATGGTGTTTGAAAACCTCTCCTGAAGTAATTGCTCTTAACCAAGTTGTAACTCAAAGACAAAGATCCGTTCACAGCCTGCCAAACTAAGAGGAAGACCCAGAGTTGCTTGCAGGTCCTTGTATAAATTTGGGCGGAAATCTTTATTAATATGTGTTTTCAGGTATTTTCAAATTTTCTACAATGCTCTTGTTTTGGAACATATTATTTATTATTTTTGTTTCAGTTTGTATGGCGGATATGTCTACATTGAAAACATTTTTATAATTTTCTACAAATACCTCTCCATGTATCAAGGTCAGCTGGCTTTGCCAAAAATCTACCTTTAAACCTATTTTTGAAGTTAGTGATAATGCTGTCCATTACTTGGTTGTAAATATGTATGTATCTTCGAATATTCGGAAGGCCTTGTATCTGTAATTACTTTTACCTATAGTGGACTTTATTAGAAAGTCTTTTGCTCTCTCCGGTTGCCATCTCCTTTTCGAGATTCGAATAGGTTGTAGATAAATTTAATGTCTTTCTGTGAATTTCTTGGTTTCCCGAAGTATTTATTGTCCAGAGTGCTAATATAGTTTTATTTCATAATGTAACGTAACAAGAATACTATTGAAGTTTTTAATTGCGCAGTAAATATTTCTTCCTTATAAAGGTAATCAGTCTTATTACTGAATACGTTGGGATTAGAATCGTAAAATCTTAAGAAAGCTTTTTTTCCCGGAAAATTAAACTAACTTTTACGAGATTTTCAAGATTTTATTGATATCAAATGTTATTAATTAAAATTTCCGGACAAACTGTCAAAAAAGTTCTGTATAATTTCTCCCTTCCCCTACCTTGTTATGTCAATGTCTTCACCTGCATTAAAATGTTTCACAACTGTTTCGAACTTGATTACCTTTGGTTTTTCCAATTATATATTATTCGAAATATGCAGAACATAAAACCTAGCAATATTTGAAACTGATTTCACCTGATATTATTATTTCTATTACTAATGTTTGATACTATATGCGTGCTTCTGGATCCTGTGTGAAGAAGAAATGACCCAAATTGTCGACACAATCGCGTCCTTTCACTTTAGAAATCTAGAAGTATTCCTCAATATCCTTTTTTTTTGTTACTTTTCCAGCATATTGATTAGTCTCTCGAAGCCTTATAATAAACTCTGTTCAGAAAGTAATATGTCAGTAAGTTCACTTACAATTTTTAATATCAACGGAAGATTTCGGCCTTGTGGGTAAGTTTTCTGAAACGGTTTAAACCGAAAGCGAAACCGCGGGTTTCCGGCCACTAAACGGTAACCGAAACCGCACAAGTATTTTTTTCGAATTTTCGGTTATTAATTTTTCTTGTTATAGCAGCTATATAAAATCTGCTTGATATGGAGTTGGTTGCTAAGATATATAATGAAATCGAAAATATTTTAAATTATCTCAGAAATCCATGACAAATTTATAAGTTTAGTTTAAATTGCTTTCTCGTCATAAGCACAACAGAGGAGTACATAAATAACTTCATTAAATTTAAACATGATATATAATTATAGTTTTCCACACACAATTTTTTTTTTGTCGAGTATAAAATGTCAGGAAATTATTTGAATTACCAGTTTGGCAATATTTAAACAAGATGTCAACGATTTAACTAAAGCGCAGTGGACAGTTTGTAAAAACAAACTTTTACATACTCGTGTTTATCCACACGTGCAGTGATAATTCACCTCAAAACCATACAGAGGATTCTAATAAAAACGGGTGTGACTTCGCAAACTGACGAAACTTTATTATGTAAAAAAAACAAAAAAAAAAAAAATAGGATGAATTTTGTATGAAAGGCTTCTTTAGAAGTAACAGTTTCCAAACTAGCTGCGATATATGGCTTTTCAATTCATGGAGTTACACGTTCCAGTTTTATAAGAGATGCAATGGATGTCCGTGGATTTAAGCTTCCAAAAAATTAAGCGGATGTCATAAAATTCATCCTCACAAATTATGAAAATAAAAAAGGTGAATAGAAAAATAAATTTCAAAATGTTAAATATGCTGGAGAGAAATGGATGAATCGACCAGCACCAAGCTGAGGAGATATTTTAATATTAATTTACATGATGCTGATGGAAAGTTTAATAATTTGGGACTGGCTCGCATAAATGGTTCATGTAGCTCAGGAAAACTTAACAAGTAGTTCGAAGTCATTTGTTACAATTCTGTATTTCGTTTGACACAAACATCGTCGCTTGTAGTATAGATGGTGCTCCTGCTAATGTAAAATTTAGAGAGGAATTTCAACTATGTCTTACACATGGCACTCATCTTGTTGCTGTGGATGTAAGTTGTGCTAAAGGAGATTTTGAAAAAAGATTTTGTGTAGATAATTTTGGTTGTAAAGAATCAGAAGGTGATGTTGATTGCTTCATTGAAGATCAGGAAAATAGTAATTTTTTTTTATAGTGCACCGACAGAAAAAACATGAAATTTCCCCTATAAAATTTATAAGATTCCTATACAAAATGAATGAAGTATTATGATGATATGCAAAAGTATTAATTTTTGACAGCGCATTAGTATTATAAAGAAGTGTATTGATAATATACGACAGCGTATTGTTTTTATAAAGAAACTATTGATAAAATACGACTCTTATAATTATTTCATTGATAAAAATCCTTATTGAATTCATGCATTTCAAGTATGATTCTTTTGCAGCAATTTCCTTTAAAATTGATAAAAAAAATAAAAATAATAATAAATAAAAATAAATAAAAATAATAAAATAAATAATACAGATCTTAAACCTAAACTTGAAGTTTTTAAGTAAACGTAAGAAATATTGAAAACTTATTGCGGTATATGTTATTGGTACTACAAATATTATTTTATACTGGCTACCTTTAAATTCAATGCGTTTAAAGACTTGCAATTATTAAAATTAATATTTGAAATGGTGGCTCTGTTAACTAGCGAGAGAAATAAATTTTCTGCAATTAAATTTTGATACAATTGAGCTTTTGGATCTTCAGAATTGAAAATAATTTCATATACACACGTTTTGAAAAAAATAACATATATATATAATAGCTTATCTATGAACTGGACGTAAAGTAAGTTAATAAAATTCATTTAAAATTCATTTTTCACGTAGTACCTAATTGAATTCAAAAAATTTCTTTCTAGTTTTATTTCATTTCGTAGTTTATTAAACAATTGCAGTCCCTTATATTTTGAGTACTATATCTTCCATATAATGGCAAACTAAAATCTGCTGTAATTCTTAGATTATATCTAGTATCATTGACATAATTTAAGTGTTTTTGCAGGTATTCTAGATACATGTTATACTTCACCGTAAACACAAAAATAAGTGCGTTGTATTTTAACCTCTGTCTATTAATTTTCGTTTATTCATGTTCAGCCAATTTACAAGTCTTAAGATATCCTTTTCGATCCAATAATATTCTTGCATTTATATAATTATAGTCAGAGTTATTTTTTATTTTTCTGCGTGCAGAATTTAATAACAGTATCCGAGTTATTCTTTTAAATACGAAATTTCTACGATTTTGAACTAAAGTTGCAGCATTAAAACTTGTGTTAAGGGATGGAAGCATTAATTTCTCCTTTAGTTTGTAACAATTTTTCTGTAAAATTTTTGTGTCAGAGCTATTAGATCAAAGATAGTCTGGGAGTGTTATCTGCAGCATTGAAGAAAAGATCTCGTGTTCAAAATTAGATCTCAAAAATAAAACTGAAGTTTATATTGATAGCGCATTATTTTTTTTTCTAGAAACCCCAACCCGCAGTATTATCCTACTTAAAATGTATTGAGAAGAAACAAAGTTATCCTCGTGTGGGTACCTAGACATGAGAGCCATAAAGGCAATGAAATTGCTGATGGCAGCTCCCTTTGTCGGACCAAGGCTATTTTGTGGCACTTCAAAGTGTTACCCCAGAGCTACCTTAAACAGCTGGGAGAACAAACAGGAATCTCTTTATTGGAAAAGGCTACAGAAAACTTCGTCAGGCAAAAAAGTTTATCGACAACTCTGACGGAAAAACAAAAGGAATCCTACCCCTTTGGAGAACAGAGTTTAAAATTATCAAAGAGCTCTTCTCAGGCCACTGCTTTTTATGGTATCACCTAAACAAGATGGACTTGGTTCGGATTTCATCCTGACATATTTGTTTCTATATCTTCTCCTATTAGATCCTTTTCATTATGTTCATCTTGTTTTTCTATTTGGTCAGAAAATTTTCTGGTGTAATTTATTAATTACTTCTGTTTCTGATACAATTCTTTATTATTTTTTTTAATTTTTTCCTTTTTCCTAAAGCATTTTCATTCAATTCTACAAGATTTTCGTCAGATATCTCTATACATTATTTAATTGTCATATTTTTCTCGATTTTTTCCTAATAAAAATAATTACTTTAGTTTTTTTAGATATTTCGTCCAGCCTTAACAAATATATATTTACTTACATTTTGCAATGGACACAAGAGGAAATCTTTCATATGGCGAACAAAGCCCACTTCATATAAATTTTTAAATTTCTGAAGTTTGCTTGCATTATATTAGAAAAAATTACAATCAAAACAGATTAGAATGATTGAAAATCTATAAAGACTCTCTTCAAAAGTACATGAATACACCTAAAGTAGCATCAGTTTTTTTTTAAACAAAACTATTCAATTACATAAAATAATTAAAAATAAAATGCCATATAAAAATAAAAAGCTAATAAATTGTTAAAAAAAAAAAAACAAACTTAGCTTCAAATAATTCTGCATTTAAATACCGCTCTGATGTATAAGTTGAACAAATATACATATGTACCTCGAAAATTCTTTGGATTTAAATATCTAAGTAAATGGCAATAAAATAAAATAATTAATTAAATTCAAATCCTAAACAAAAGGGAAGTGTTGCAATTGTATTTACTTACATTTATTCGAATTAGAGCGATTACGTCTACAGTATTAACTGTAGTATAGTTTACGGAAATAGACCAAGCTCCACACAATAATTTCATCCATGTACCTAAGAATATATAAAGAATACAAAAAATTAATTTAATATTTGAAACCACAACATATTGTTGAGGATGATCCGATAGGGATCGAAACGGCTGTCAGTAAATTTATAACGAGGAGAAATTATTTTTGTGAAATAAATGTAAAAACAAGTAGAATACTCTTTAATTTCTTTCAAAAACTCTAACTTAATTGAACACGCACACAATTAATTTTGGCAATCATATATGGAAGTACGCGTAACAAAATTATTGTGCTGGTATGTCTAAGCACAAGGGGAGGAAAATCCTTCCTTCCCTAAAAACTTCTCCCATTGAACGTAAAATAATAAGATTAAGATTGCAAGTATATTTGTGCTCGATTACTGTCACTGATATCGACAGATCAGAAATACAAATAACCTGATATCGTCGGCTACACTACTATAGGTCTGTTCGCATATTTTTTTTCAAATAAAAACATGAAAAACATCAAATTATATGATAGGGAGAGAAACTACGAGTGACACTCGCAAAGTACGCGAAGGGCTCCGAGTAAAAACTTGTGTAACGTCAAATAATAAAAGTGGATTACCTGATTTATTATTTAAATTATTGAGTCCTATTTGAATACGTAAAATGTTTTTATAGAACATTCTACTTCCACTGGAGGAGGAATAGCAGGTTTATCCATTTCTTTTAAAGTAAACTAAAAACTTGAAAAATAGCTAAAAGCTCAAATATAACTAAAAACTAGTGGAAGCTGTCAAATCTGACACTTTGAAGTTTTTACTTGACGATTTTTCTCTAGTCAAATCAAGTAATATATTGAACGGAGGGGAAAAGTGTGTCAACAATTTCTCTCTCAGTTTTCGAGTACGCGAACGCATTCGAGTAAGAACTTACAAAATTATTTGAAGCTAGTACGCGAACAGACCTAAAGTTTATGAGTATACTGCACGCGCATTTTGCTACACTTTTGTGCCTAGACGTGTCAATGTCATCAATATAAATGAAGTAGTTCCGGAAATTTTGAAATTGTGAAATTTCTGATCGGACGGCTTTTTTAGGGCCAACCCACAAAGGAAGTTTTTGAGGAAGGAAGTATTTTCCTCCGCTTGTGCTGAGACGTTCCAGCACAATAATTTTGCTACGCGGAGCTCCGTATATGATTACCGAAATTAATTCAGTGCGCGTTCAATTAAGTTAAAGTTTTTTATATAAACCTAAAGAGAACGCCATATAGAAGTGAATTCACTTTTTGCAGTGTCTTTCTATGGACATCAGTCATTATACATGTCAGTAGTTTTATATAAGAACGCTGCAAATATTTTAGAATGTTAGGAGTTAGGACTAAGTTAGGGTTCTGATGTGGTAGTGAGGAAGTCTGTTTTGTGGTTTAGAAAGTGTTTCTCGAGGGATCACAGAAAGTTGGGGTCCCAAACTGAAATTCTGAGAAGAACTTATACACATGCATCACATGCATACAATAATATTCATTTAAATAAATTTTGGTTTTTTTAAGTTTTGGAATAGAATTTTTTTTTGAAGTTGAAAAATATAAATAAAAAAATACAGAATAGTAAATATATTTCTTCAAATAAGTCAATTAATTAAATATTTTGTTCTTCAAATTTAGGTGGGTCATGACTCCCATGACCCCCCCCCCCCCCCCCCCTGGATCCGCCACTGAGGGACTAGCAGATCAAAAACAAGAACCGAAATTTGTTAATCGAAAAACTCAACTTATTCCCATTTAAAGCAAGGTTTTTGACCAACGATTAATAAAATCAACGGAAATAGTATAAACTAAGAAAATTATATTTTGGTCAGATCTTTAAGAAAAACTAAACTTTTATATTTTATCGACCGAAAAACGAAATTTTAGTTGCATCTGTCAATTTATTGTCGGTTTGCACACTGTGTGGAACGTTTCGGGGTGAAAATTTATCCGAAAAAAAAGTTCTTGGCCTTTAATGTGTAAGTAAAATCGAATTCCCAACGTATAACGTTTCTGTTCTCGGTTTTCGGTGTTCGATGTGTGCAAATACCTTTAATAATTTTTTCAATTTGAAATTTAGTTAATATCATTCACTTTAGTTACTGTGGTTACTCATTGCAACGAAACTCGTCGAAATTAACGATTTTTAAGGCTACTTTGTTTTAAAATATTTTTGTATTGAGTGCGATCCTGTTTGGTAAAGCATTTTGTTTTTCCATCAAATGTGAAGCTATCGCCCGTTATTCGTTAATTAAAAAAAAAACATATATTTGCGCGCAAAAGGTGAAAAATGGAAGTAAAGGTATATTTTCTTAATTTTTTAAAGTGCTTTTTGCATAAAAGGGTATATGTCTTATTTGAAATAAACTTGTTAATGAATTAAATGATAAGTTTGTTGGCTCTAATTGGTTTTTTGCCTTTATATTTTATGGTATTACTTATACGGGTTTTTAATTGAAGACAACATGAAAGTGCACAATCGATAAAAATTTAGCCAGCAATTTGGCTATTTAATTTTAGTTTAGCTATATTTTAGCCATTTGCAATGACAGTTTTAGCGAGTAACTGAGAGAAAGAGTTGGCAACACCAGCAAGAGATTCGACAGAGAATGATAAAATATGAGAAGTAAGCAAACAGCCTGAAGTGTCAGCAAAAACTACAATCATCAAGGAGAGGCCTACTGTTAAAAAAAAGTAAAAATTAATGAAAATAAAAAAAAGAACGACAAAATAAATTTCATTATAGACAAAACTTAAGGGATAAGATTTCTGTTCACAGAGTTAATCAAGCCTTAGAGATGAATAGACTTTTTTTTATTATTTGGATGTCGCTTCTAATCAGTAGTAATATTTGTGACCTTTTAACCACTTGTTGAATTGAATTGAATTGAATATTGAATTAATGAAATGTGTGTCAATCATCAGAGATATAAAATAATGCATTACTTTTGGTACTGCATTATTTTGTATTGGTACTTCAAAGTGAATTACTGAAGTAAAGCAAACTTTTTATACTTCAAATCTTGCAGTACGCTAGTATTTTCATTCAGTATACTTCATCATTCCATTTTGAAGGACGTATTGCAAAATACTCGCAATGCAATACATGGTAATACCTCTGAAGTACCTGAAGAGAGCGAGACCGTCATTTTCTATACTTGATGGTAATGATCTTTTATAGTTTGACTTACATGTATTGTAATTCAGCATTTATATAATAAGTGGGATCAGATTCCGAATCATCCGAGTCAAAATCCATTTGTTACGTTCGATCTTCTGATATTTTGTGAACATTGCGCATAAAAATGGTAAATCATAGAAACAGAAATAGAAAGTATATTTAAAAAATGTCAATGTGAGATGGTAAACATTTGATTTTTACATTATATTTTATTAATTAAGATACATAGCTAGCATGCGCTCACTCTAGCATTGAAAACAATGCACACACGTTTTCTTCCGTTACAGATTTTTAAGTTCGCATGAAATCTATTTTCCGTAAAAAAACAAAAATAAAAAATAAAAACCGAGTTGACAAATTTTACCTTAATTTTAAAAAAATTTTAATTTTTTATTTTCGGTCCCTGTAAAAAACATTTCGCGCAAATCGTATCGTTCAAGAACTATTTTTTGCATGATTTCTATTACTTAAAATGCACTCCTTATTTAAATTTTTGTCAGTTTTATTTATTTCATGTTTCCATCTCAATTAGTGATACTGCGTTTTCATTTCAGTTTAAATATTTACTTTGTTTTCTTTTGGCGCTTATCTGAAAAAAAAAAACTCACTTCACTTCTTTCTCAAAATATATTTTTACAAAAATGTACACTCTTGTTCTTTCACAAATCTTTGAGGTTTGAAAACAATAATTTTAATTTAGCTGTACGTATGTAAAACTGTCAGTTGCTCAGAATTTAAAACTCATTACTTGATAACAAAATAACAGCTACGATTTCATTATGTGATATGTACCAGAACACGGCTCGGTTGAGATTAGTCGGTTGCTCTTATTGACCAGCATGGTTGAACGTGACTTAAATTCATGATATATGTATATACATATATTCGTACTTACGTAACAATTAGTTCAATTTAAATCACAAAAAAACTCTTGATCACCAACTTAAGAAAATAGTTGCTAAAATATTATGGCGATAATAATGTAATGTCCTATTTGTATTTCCTATATTTCCCAATATAAGTCGAAAATATTTTCAAATACACTAAGAAATGTAAAAATATTTTAGAATCTTGAATAAATAGATATATTTAAATAAACTTTTAGTTTTTTCGCATTTTTTCTGAGATATGTCAGATTAAACGAAATTCGAAATACTTCAATTTATTGCACGTACTTTAATGTACTTCAGAATACTTCAACGTACTTCAGGTACTTCAGAGACATTACCATATATTACAATATGAGTATTTTGCAATACGTACTTCAAAATGGAATGATTAAATATACTGAGTGAAAATACTGCCGTACTGCAAAATTTGAAGTACTTAATTATGAGTGAAGTATCATAATTAAGTATTACTTCATATAAAGTTCAGTACTTCAGAAGGAATTCATTATCAAAGTAATGCAGTATTTTATAGCTCTGGTAATCGTTGTGCCGCATCGGCGTTTGTATAGTCTGTTACAAGGTTTAGTCTACAACTTGTCTCGACAAGGTCTTCTCGGTCCGTTTTACCCCAAAGCAAGCTTCCTCGAAAATTGCTTTCATTCCTTTGTGGGTATAGTCAACCTTTATGAAATTATTATGATATTTAACTAGCCATTGAGCGTAGTTGGGATTGGTTAATCGTAAAAAATAAACTGATGATGTATATGATGAGCAGATTTATCCCTCTTTGTCACTGTCTGCCAGGATGTTTGCCTACTTTGGTTCAAACATTATGGCATGACGTAAGTTATACACATTTTCGTGCGTCCATATTACCGTTTACTACCACATTCGTAAAAGCAAAATTGTCTATCATTTTTACCATTTAACATGAAATATAATTCGCTGCTGCCACACCAAAAAACAGCCTTTATGACATTACGTTTTTCAACCGATTTTCTTAACCTCTGCGGCCGTCCCGCCCTCCATTATTGAAAACCAGGCAGATCTCTGAATTATGAACGATGTTAAGAAAGTATGATAAGATGGAAAATTTTATTTATATAAAGTTTGTATAATTACAAAATGACGTAAACTGTAAAATCCGTATACAAAATCATAAAGTTAGCAACATCAAATACAAAATCTGCTTTTTTCCACACTCAGAAGAACAAATTCGCTACAACAATTTTTAGGAAGGGTTGCAAGTGTAAAGAGTCTCAATGCCAATTTTATTATTTAGGGATAGGTACGATTCAATGAAATAATTATTTATTTTTACTTAAATCAATTAAACAGAATAGGAATCCAAAGAAGTTATTCAAAATAAACATTCATTATTTAAGAATGTCTTAAGTGTCTTATGAATTAATATTTAATTGACGACGTGTTAAAGTTAGAGCAGCATAGCTGACGTGCAGTAAAATTCACGTCTAGTTTCGGTAGACTCATAAAATACTGATGGTGAAGAATTTTTGAACCAAATCTTCTTCAGTTTTAGCTAATTAGATGAAGTAATAAATTAAGTTTAGTATTATTAATTTATTCTTTAACAGTTTTTTAGGCATATATTTTTATAGCAACTTCTTAATTAAAAAAAAAAAAAAACTAACAATAAAATCAACAATTTTTTTTAGAAAATTATGAAAAATTAAACGAAGCTGTTATTATTCTTAACACCCAATAAATAAAAAATAAGAAAATTCAAAAAAATAAAACATATGAAAAAAACTGACAAAGCCTTAATTTCTCACAAATTTTCCGAGCAAATATTGCCTATGTGAAAGGAATCCTTATTAAACACGCCATCTTTTAATGTTACTTGCCGAAATAGTGTAGTACATTTTTTTTTACAGTACAGTCGGTTAAAGTTGGGTAATGTAATTATTTTGAATGCAATGTTGGGCAAAAATCTAACTTTTTATTTGAAACTGAGGCAGTTATGTATTAAGTTTTAACTGTAATTTACAGAAGGGTTATTCATCGTTACATTAAAGGAAAAAAAAAATAAAAAAACTGACGAAAAGTTAATATTTGCAGTCACAGGACCTGAATGATCATCACAGGGCGTCAGTTTTTAAGATTTATTTTTGAATCCTTATAATGTGAAAAGTACATGACCAAGATTTTTTTTTTTATATTTTTCTGATAACTGTTATGACTTGGTCTATTGCCCGATTCCGGCTTGACGTTGATTTCAGGGACACCCTGTATATACTAAAGCACTTTCAAAGCTTCATGTAGGGATGTGTATGGAAGTGCATAGGGAACAAGTTTAGAGCTGGGAATTCAGATGGTGGTAATCATGAAAAGCCATTTCCTTGAGTGTAGTCTCTAAAATGGGGCGCTGTTAGATTCTGCTCTTGAGAACAATATATCTGAGAATTTCCAAAATATATTTCGCTCTCTATTTCTTTACTCTATGCTTTTTCTACATACCTTGATATCTATAATAGTCATTAATAGCCTTATAAAACCTTAATATAACTACGTTACGGATTGGTAATATTTTAATACCCTTTTATAACCACTCTATCTATACTCAGTTGTCTCTATTTTTTCTTGGTAAATAAAAATACTATTTAAAAATGATATAAGAAAAGGAAGTATAAAAATCTAGCAATCAAGAAAACAACTTCCTGGATTTTTTTTTTTTTTTTTTGCCAAGACTTAACTAAATAAATCTGATCTGAAGAATTCCAAGAACACCTACACAAAACTATCCAGGCTTAAACTGATTTTATATCCCATTAAAGTATGTAATCATCACAGTGAAAAAAGTTTTATCGCAAAAATGTCCACAGCAAAAGCAGCTTTTTTCTGGTAAAATATCTTTTGATTTGAGTTGCAAAAGGACAAATTGCGATTGGAGATAAGCGCTAAAAAATGGTAGAAAGACCTTTGCTGGAGGAAACATTTTGTTTTCATTTACGATTTAGACTCGAGTATGACTCGCAAAACTTTCTTCTTGTTCTGGTTTAACTTAATTTATAGCAACAGTTTTACAAAAGGCTATGTTGGTATGTTTACGTTTTTCTTAAAAAAAAAAATTATGAAAATGAATTTAGTTCCGCTTTTCTATAAATGGTATAGTTCAGCTCTACTCTATAACAAAAGTTTCCACAATATTTGTTTTAAAAACAATTTCAAATTTACGTATTTATTTATTTTTATTTTTGATGTTAATACTTCCATATTTCCGCAGGCTACAGTTGAGCACTTTATGTGCATACCATCTGTATACATATAAATTTTTGTATTTGTATTTTAGAACAAAATTAAGTTTGGAGTTCATTATCGAACAAATGTGTAATTAATTTGTGGCACTGGCTTGATAAATAATAGTGAATTAGGCAGTTCAAATATACCTGCATAGTCCTCTATTGCAATAAGCACACTAATTCACTGTATTCTTCTATTTTCCATCTAAACATAACTTTACACCTTTAGTTAACTGAACAAGGTACATGGATACCGAAATATGTCTTTTATATGAATATTTACTTTTCCTAATAATGTTGAATTGACAACGATGACATCGATAACTTTGAAACGTCATCGGAGCTGAGAGAGTAATAAGCCTAGAGAAAATGGCCTAACACGGTATATTTTTTGGAAACGGGTATTTTCCCAATACTTCTAATGAAATTAAAACAACTGAGCAACTAGGCATTGTTAATCTTATGTTTTTATATTAGGAATAAGGCCATAATATAATAACATAAAATTCCTGAAACTTTTTTTCTTATACTTAAAAATGAAAATAAAAACCTCTTCAAAACCATAAACACGCAACATAGATGTGATGCCATATACTCATCGTTTGATATAAAATTGTTATAAAAATATAGGGTTGCAGATTTATTTAAACCAAGAGCAAATAAGTTTAACCAAAGAGCAAATAAATTTAAACCAAGCACAAATAAGTTTAACCCGAGAGCAAATAAGTTTAACCCAAGTATAAATAAATTTAAACCAAGCACAAATAAATTTTAACCGAGAGCAAATAAGTTTAACCCAAGCACAAAGAAGTTTAACCTAAGCTCAAATAAGTTTAAACACAAATAATTTGTTCATTTGTTCAAGGTTTTAATTTATTTGCTAAGGGTTTAAAATCATTTGTTCAAGGTTTAAATTTATTTGTTAAGAGTTTAAAGTTATTTGTTAATGGTTTAAATTTATCTGCTTAAAGTTTAAATTCATTTGTTAATGGTTTAAATAAATGTGAGACTGATATATATAACCTGGAATTTTGATTTATTCTTCCAAGCGTTAATAATCCAGGCGTTTCTACTTTTTTTCGTTATAAGCCTCAAACCGCCAGACCTTACGTTCAAGATGTCGCTGTCCGAACTACGTGACTCTTTTTTTTTGTTTTTTTCAACGATGGTCCTGCCAAATCAACATTGTCGGTTTCTTCTTTGCATTCAATGGTGATGTTCGATGTTTATTGGGCTGGATTATCGATGATATCATAATCTTCGTCGTCATCAAGTAGCTCCTGAAGTTCGACAACATTGTCGCATGTCTCACCACTGCAGATTTGGCATATAACTCAAAAATTTAGTCCTGCCTTACACATTTACCTTGTATTTGCAAGAAACTGTTTTGAATAACAATTCCGGTGCGTGCTCTGCAGTGATGGTTATGAGTTCTAACCCGCGGGCAGTTTTTTTCAACCCCATTCTGTGGCATTCATATCGTATTGCACCTACATTTGCACTTGTAGATACGTCCGATTAATACATATGCTGTACCGCCTTTGTTCAGGTGCGTGGAAGAGAAACTAGGTTAAATTTATTTTTGTTTATTGATTTGGCGAAGCACTTAAATCGCAAAGTGTCGAGCGATCTGATAGTAGAGCAAGTACTTAAACAAAAACATTCATATAGCACTTATGTTCCTATTTCGTGATGTGAATTCCTATATGAGAATTCCGACCGGCCAGCGTAGCGTGCTTTTAAAAGATTCTTGACAGTTGAAAGAAGTTGCAATAAATTTTTGTGAACGTGCGCACAGTGGCATACGGTAATAATTTTAATTTCAAGCAGTCAACTCGGTCTATCAGAATTGAGTTGAGTGTATAAAACCATATAGACGTAGGAAAAATGAAACAAAAGTCCAAGAAATTGAATAGCAAAAGCAGACGACAAATTTTGTGGATTTTTGCTATCTGATTTCGTAGAATTTTGCTGTAACAAGACACTTTAGCATCTTCTGTGAGCTTTGATATAGGAACAGAATTTCCAAGTGAACCCCTTGATCCTATATACAACTTCACAAAATACTGATTGCTTATATGAGTATTGATATCGAAAATGAATTCCTACCGAAATTACTTATTCCCCGCAGTCTTATATAAGTGTTGATTTAAGATTGATTTTTGATATGACGCTTGATATATGAACATACTTCCCAAGAGCTGTACTCCCGTTTTTAAATTCCCCAATACTGATATACAATTCTCTTGGGAATTATAATCCTATATACTCACGTTTATAGTACTTATATTCAAGTAATAAATTCTTCATATGGGACTTATACTCCTTAGACTCATATAAAACAACAAATGTAGATATAACACTCTAGTTATTTCTTTAAGAATTACAAGATCAATGTAAGAACTTAAATGTTGATCAAGATTTATATAGGAGCCATATAGGAAACATTCCAAATTTTTAGCACTTGAAGTCTTAACGATGTTCCTTGGGCGACTGGGCAAGTGAGATTATCAGTTTAGTTTAAAAAAAATTAGTGTATACCATCTCACCTATTGTGAAACTATTTTCACTATGAACCTATGGTAATATTATCTTAACCTATGTATGTCCCGACGGAAAGTCATCATTTTTGATCAGGAATATCGAAAAGGCTCTAAGCAATAAATGTAAGCAGCATCCTTACCGCCAGAGTGTATCTTTTTCTTCTGTCCTCAATAGAGGTACATGGCGGCAGCTTGACTCTTCTTTTAACTTATTAAGCAGTTTTCTGTCACATTGCAACTTCTTTTTCGGCGACAACAGAGAATATTACGAATTTACTTTTTTTATGCACATCGTTCGTTTTATTTTGTGCAGCTATAAGAAATGGATAAATATCGGCTATACATATAGTTTAACTTGGCTGGGATCCCTTGGATGTTAATAAAGACCTTGCGTTGGTGTGATTATTTGAATTTTCTACTGATGGTAAAGATTTTCTTTTGCCCTTCTTAACTTTCGGACGGAATCGCTTCTGAAGGTTCTAGGGCAAGATATTATGACTTCGAAAGATTCGTAGTTCGAAAATTGATCGATAATGTTGTAGCACTCTTGACAGACGATAATTTGGGTAGAACTTCACATAGTTCTGTTAACGTTATAGTACAAGTGAAGTTTATAAAATGTAAGTAAAATTTAATATATGAGATTTATAAGTTACAATTTTTTTTTTAATTTATTGCATATAAATGATTTTTTATTTAAATTTTCATACAAATATTCAATTTCAAATTTCTACACCTAACTTCATGCAAAGAAAATTACTGCAGTAAAATAGGGAACTGTGAAATATTTAGAGAAGCACCCTGGAATGATTACTGGAAGCTTTATCCAAATGAATTTTCAGGAATTTTGGAAGAATTTAAATGGGAAATTAAATCCAGAAGGGATTCTCACACAACGGATGAAGAGGGTTGGAAAAAAAATTAGCTATATTCTTTATTGATTATTAATGCGTTTTATTAAGTTATATATCTTAGCTTTAGGTGTGGGTTGACTTGAAAATGGGTAAAACCGGAGGAGGAATAAATAAATAAGGTTCTTGAAACCGGAAATTATAAGACTTGTAAAGATGTTTTTTGAATGCAAAAATCAATAAGGCAGTCCTTTTTGTTAGGCTTATCCATAGGAGCCTGTATAGATGAGTCAGCATAGTGCCTCTGCCGCGCGAAGGCAGGATGATAGTTAGTAGTAGAAATGAAGTGCAACTTAAAACTTGCAGGCAGCACAGGCAGTTCTTGGGGCAGTAGGTATGTATATTTATTGGATATTATGAGTTAAGATGATCATTCCATTTTCAAGTATTGCAGCATTGTCTAGTTGTTGCTATACATAATTTGTCGATGTATTTGATCTACCAACTGTAAGACAGCAAGTGTAGAAAGTAGACTGTTGTAATAATGAAGGGCATTTTGAGGTACCTTAAATATTATACGGTTGACTTAAAAATATTCTTTTATTTCAGTAAATAATTGAAATAACCAAAACCGCTAATCGTTCGAAAATCTTATAACATATCGCCAAATCAATATCTTCAATTCGATAATCGCTTTGATAATCGCTTTCGATGCGAAATTACATGTTTTGTCCCTGGTGTCAAATAAGCCACGTCGATTGTTATTTGCACATTGAAGTCGTAGTTGGTGCTTTTATTATTATTGCTATAATAATTAGATGGAAATTTCTTACTTTAGCGAAACTATCACTTTCGCTTACTTGAAAAGCATTTACAAGTGCCTGCTACCATATGCAGAATAATTAACAATTTCATTTGAATTTATACGAAACACGATTTTCAAAGGGACGTTTTCCAACAAATACTCGTAGTATAGCTCCATATGCTCTTTGTTCGCTGGGTACAAACAAATTTTGAAAAGTTCTCTTAGCGTCCTACTGTGCTTGTAGGTCGAGGTTATGAATATCATATCATTTCAACCACCATGC
Organism: Dioctria rufipes; assembly: GCA_963924295.1. NCBI lineage: Eukaryota > Metazoa > Arthropoda > Insecta > Diptera > Asilidae > Dioctria > Dioctria rufipes. Next base: position 281,266,976 of record OZ002740.1, on the reverse strand, counting down.
CGTAGTGTTGCCGATTTGAAAATTTCAAGAGTAGTACAATTTGCTACCAAAGTGGAGTACTTTCGGAAAAAGTGGAGTACACAACTAACGAAATAAATGAATTCAAATTAATTAGAAAGGGATGTCCAGAATTCATTTTTATATGAAAGAAAATCCATTTTCCTTAAAATTATTTATATTTAGATTTTCAAATAAATCTTTATATGCCTACTACCAATTGGGTGGGTATCTGAGTTCACTGTAGTGTAGACAGCTGGTACTAGAAGAGTTTCATTGCTGTCCTGTTGAGAGCGCTCTGTGCTGCTAATCTAAGCACACAGTAGGTATGCTTGTTACAGTCAAAACCCGAAATCCGTCAAAACCCGATTTTACTAGGAAATTCTAGTTCTAACTAAGGGCTCTCGGTAATTCTAGTTTTAAATAATATAACACAGTTAAAACTAGAATTAACGAGAGCGCTTTGTTAGAACTGGTATTAACTAAAGAATATTTAGTTAATTCTAATTGTTGCTGAATTCTCGCGTAGCTTTTAGTTAAATCTAGAACTGACTGGTTGCTATTAGTAAATTTGCGTTACAATTGAGTTCTCTCGCCATTAACCCTTATGTGACCACGAAGGTACCCGGGTAACTTTTCGATTTTTTTTTTTACATTTTCTTTGCGATAACGTAATTTTTGAAGGGTATTGTTCTAGGTAAGCTAATAGGTATGTTTTCTAATTATATTTATCAAACGTGAGCTTAAATAAGATATCTGCAATATGATATCTTTGGGCCTAAACATTTCTATATGCTAACTGACCACGAGTGGTACCTGGGTAACTCGTATTTTTTATATAAAAATTTATATGGATATTGGAATAAAATTAATTCAAATAAAATTGCCAGAATACTTCAAATACATATATATTAATTTCGGTATGTATATATACATCACTATCAAATTTCTTCATATTATTTTAATTATATTTGTTACTTATTTTAAATTTTTTATATACATATTTATATTGCGATTTTTACTGCATTAGCATCAAGATTTCACAAGATTTCTCCAATTAGGTTCTAACACACAGGAAAAACACTTGCCAACAATTGGAAGACGTCCAGTGGAATCTCGAACAACAATTGCTCGCTCTGCTGATGGAATTGAAATCGGTCTGCCCAACGTTGACTGAATTACCAGTTTGGTAACAAAATTTCTATAAATAGTAGGAATTGCTGCTCTAGTAGATATAGTGGGCATTGCTAATTCTCTTCCGAGGTCCTTCAGAAAGATTCTGCGAGAATCGGTTTTTTTCCAAGCTGAGGATTAATTTCTCTGAAAATAATGAATGCCGCCACAGCTACCACGTCGATAATGTTGTAAAAAATGACGACCGGTCACCTCAATGTTTTTCGTTTTACAGAAAATGACCCAACCATCTTGTCCATATTGTCCACACCGCCTTTGGTACTGTTGTAGTATTCAATAATTTCAGGTTTCTTTTTTGCACTGGTTGATACTGCATTAGTGTAATGTAATGTAGACAACAAGACAACTGCTCCATTTTGTTTTGGAACATATGTACATGATAATTGTATCCAAAGAGTATTGAAAAACTTCTCGGGATTTGGAAGGCAACATCTGCTTTGGGATATATGGTTCTTTTTTATTGTCCCCACGATTGATAAATTCCAAGACTTCAAAAATCGGGCAAGTGGAAGAGTCGTAAAGAAATAGTCGGTTACGATATTTCGTCCAGAACTCTTAAATTTCAAACTTCAATCTCGTACGACACGCTCATCCTGATTCACCTCGCGATCTGTACTCTGCTTTTCAGTATAAATCTGTCCTTCTAAAGGATAAAAAGTCCTGGCATCACACGCCCACCAAAGTTTGATGCCAGATTTTACAGGTTTCGTTGGCACGTATTGGGTGAACCTTGTTCTACCCCTATATGCGAGTAGTTGCTCAACTATTGTGACACAATCTGTTGCCGCATAGTGGGAAGATAAATTCACATTCAGGAGAGTAAGAATATCTGAAACGTTCTGCGCGGTTATTTGTATTGTCGAATCTTATAAACCTAGAAATAGCTAGAAATGCATTTGGAGGTGTCTCGAGTAGTTAAACACTGTGTTGATCATGATGGACCAGCTCTTTGGCGAAGGATGCTATGAGTGCTTGTTATGGATTGTGTAGGAGGGTTGGTTTTCCATTAAGTCTTATCCTTTGATACTAGAAGACCGCATCTTCAGGCTCTGCTTTATCTTCATGCTCTAACTCACCTGCAGCACCAGCTTCATCTTCAGTTTCCGTATCACCCCGTACCACCCCACTCAATCCTTATACTTTTGTCACACAAAATGTCATCAACATCTGAATATTCATCAGCGTCTCTATTATTCTCTCTTTGTCTTCTTGTGAAATCCATCATTGTTCGTTTTGGCGAAGGTGGAATCCACATCAGAAATATCAATTAAATCCTCTAAATACTTATTTTGGTCTTCATAAGACATTTTATCGAAATCAACTTTGGAAATGTTATGAGCCATTTAAATAAATATACGTTTATGCTAAATATATATACTTTTTAAAAGAAGAACAAAATATAGTATATGTATTACAAATGAAATACTAAGATTTTTTTAATAAGAGAATTGAATTACGTATAAGGTGCTGATTTTTGTGTGTATACCGGGAAATGAGTAAAGACGGCATTGCCATTTCCAACGTGTTTTTTAAGTTAAAAGACGAGTAGTTAAGTGCTAATTTTTGATATTGTGAATAAATACTAGTTTTATTTATATTAGTTATAATTAAAAATTAACATTTAGCTCTTCGCGTTATAGTACAACACACTATATGCAAAACAGTGTATAGAGATACCATTTCTTCAAACAAAATGCATGCAATTTACGTGAGTTACCCGGGTACCATTCGCGGCGATACGATTTTTCTCGTGGTCACACAAGGGTTAAACCTTGATGTTTATTAAAAACGTGTGTTTGATTGTGTGTGTGCGCGATCGGATGTGTGTGTGTGTGTTTGTGTGTGTGGCTACGTGTGCGGGGGGCGTGTGTGCCGCTGTTCTATACGCCCCCCCCCCTTCACATTTTGCGTATACATCCTGTATGTATAAATAGCCACATCCTTAATAAACTTCAAGGTTTAATGGCAAGAGAATTCAATTGTAACGCAAATTTACTAATAGCAACCAGTCAGTTCTAGATTTAACTAAGGCCTACGCGAAAATTCAGACACAACCAGAATTAACTAAATATTCTTTAGTTAATACTAATTCTAACAAAGCGCTCTCGTTAATTCTAGTTTTAACTGTGTTATATTAATTAAAACTAGAATTACCGAGAGTGCTTTGTTACAACCAGAATTTCCTAGTAAAATCGGGTTTTGACGGATTTCGTGTTTTGACTTTAACATACTGACTCTCAAAATTTCTTGATAAAATTTTGATTTTCAACGTATACAAATTACATTTTAAAATCATGCCCAGTTTTCACAACCTTTTATGAATCGTGTAATAAAGTCGCCAAACAGCATTTCGGGGATTATTAAATATTCAAAAAATTTAGAAATAACCATAATTTAGATTCAGGTGGAGGCTTGCTGGAATCTTTGTCAATTAACAAAATGTGTCGAATCTACGAAAAATAAATTATGGAGCCTGAAATTTAAGTAAAAAATTCATATTTTATAGAGATATTTAATACGAATTTTACCTACTACACCTACCTATCACGATCACATGATTGTGCTTATTACAACTATTATTACATTATTTAAAATTTTTAAATTTTTTTTATATAATGGAAACAACTGAGTTTTATTTTTAGACTCTCTTACGAATTCTATTTTCAGCAATAAAATTTTGTTAAATTATAAATTCATAGCTGACAGCTGTTGATCTAAATGATTCATTAATTAATAGCTTTGTTTTATACAGTCATACCTTCATGAAGTAAAAAGGTTCTGTCATGAAAGCTATTCTTGAGAAAAGCATACCTCTATAAAGCAAATTAATACAGGTGTATACTAATAAAATATATAAATTCTGTGATTAGTTTAATTACTTAATTATTCAAAATGTTCGTAAGGTTTTTAATACAGTCATCATTCAAAGTTGTATCTACAGCTTCAGTCGCTTTCGTTTTACCACATTTAAAACCTTTTACAATGATTGAATCAGCTGCAACACTTTTAATTAAATCTAGGGGGGGGGGGGTTTATGAAAAACTAGGAGGACAATAATTTTAGTGTTAGCAATCTGGATTTTTTTTTATGTTGGATTGAATTCTTTCACTTTATCAGCATTATTTATTTGTGGCTGGTTTTTTAGAGCTATTTTAGTACACTTATATTAGATTTCGAATCATTATGCCTCACCATATGAGACATATTATTTCCAATAATTTTACAATATATTTTACAAACCCTTCTATTGTTTCTTTTTCCTTTCCATTTATAAGTCAATCTATCTATCTATGACATAAGAATACAACTAATTTCTTTTGTGCTGCGCCACTTTCTGCCTGATTTAAAGGACTTTGAAATCCTTAAAATTCGCCGACTTATGGTATGCTGTATGTACGATTATATTAAAAGCTTCATAACTTTGGTTCTAATTATCACAGAGACATGACATTTAAGGAGGAAACTATAATCCTTGAGGGAAAATTATAAAAAGGAACACCTTTTAGAAAAAGACAAAATATATACTATAGTTAGAGGTAATAGGCTAAAACAGATTAGATTATACTTTAGTGCGTGGCGGTACAACGCAACAAAATACTAGAAAACATGTTTGTGTTAGCTCTTAGCTGCTATTTGGGCCAAGCCACACATTGCAGCACGATGCAGTTTGTGTCGAGAATTGTAATCAAAATAATTTTGCTACGGTGTAGTTCTTTATATGATTAGCGAAGTTAATTGTATACGGTTCAAACAAAGTTACAGTTTTTTATATATATAATATGTTGCCGATATTTGAAAAGATATTAGAGTGTGTGGTTCAGCAACAGCTAGAGGTATACCTGGAAAACAACAAATTAATAATCAGTGAACAGTCCGGGTTCAGGAAAAATCATTCATGTGAAACTTCTTTGAATTTTATCATCTCACTTTGGAAAGGAGAAATGGATGCAGGGAAGAAGATAGCAACCATATTCTTAGACTTAAAAAGAGCGTTTGAAACGGTGGACAGAAATATGTTGTTACAAAAGTTGTGGAAGTATGGAATAAGAACAGTATAGAATGCAAAGAACGAAGGTGAAACTGGGTGTTCCCCAAGGATCCGTACTGGGCACGCTGTTGTTTATTATATACGTGAATGATTTAAAGTTGAGTTTAGTGCACTCGAAGGTAAATTTATATGCGGACGATGCTTTAATATATTGCTCCGGGGACAGTGCTATAGAGATTAAATCAAAAGTCGAATTTGATCTAGACAATTTGCATAAGTGGTTAAATAGAAACAAACTGAAAATTAACATTATGAAAACGAATGGTATGTGGTTAAACACAAATGATAATCTACCTATAGAAATAGGAAATGAAAATATTGAGCTGCTAAATGAAGTAAAGTACTTAGGAGTGATATTGGATTGCAAGTTAAATTTTAAAAGTCACGTAGACTATGTATGTAAGAAGTTAGGGAAGAAAATTGGGTTTTTTAAAGGAATACGAAAATCACTTTCATTATTTTGTGCAATAAGGATATATAATGTGATGATAAAACCGCATCTTGAATACTGCTCCACAATATTTTTTCTGTGCACAAAAGAGGGAATTAAACGCCTCCAGAAAATGCAGAATAAAGCGATGCGAAGTATACTGTTGTGTAGTAGGTATTCATCTGTTAAGTGGATATTGGATACACTTAAGTGGATGAAGGTACAAGAAAGAATTGAGCTAAATGCACTTTTATTCATTTTCAAAATAAAGAGTGGGATATTACCAAACTACCTTAAAGAAAAGATGACCTAAGTGGCCGATGTTCAACCCTACAATTTGAGGAATATGGATGTCAATGTAAGATAGGAGTCTTACAACAAAGCGAGAACGCAGAATTCGTTAATTTACAAGGGCTTCCAGTTGTACAACAAGTTATCTGAAGACATAAAAAGAGAGACGTCTGTTAATTGTTTTAAAAAGAAATGCATAGAATTTATAAAATGTTACTGTAGTTAAAAGTATATTCTAAATACTAATAATAAACATTATTCTATTCTATTCTAATAACTGTATCACAAATTCACAGCACGTAATAATAACTTAATATGGGGTCAAAAGCAAATACAATTTTCACACTTTCGAGATATAAAACTTGAAAGGTTTGGATATTCTAAATTCTGTTTAAAGTCTTAATATTTTGTAATTATAATAAAACTAATCTGCATATCTTAATAATTTTTTGATGTGGTTAAAATGATGTTCGGTAGTTTTTGGTTTAGAAAGAAGATACTAATTTAATCCCTTGCAATCACTTATACCCCCTTCCCTGTGAGAAGTGCCTATGAATAAAAACGCCAACTTGTAAGTCGTTAAAATAACGGCTGATATAAAACGGCACATGATAGAAAATCAGTTATATCTCATTGCCACTAATATTTTGAGTGTATCTAATTTGCATTTATACACTTATCTCAATTTTTAACAAAATGTTACATATACCCCTTTGCTATTGAGCCTCTAATTTATATCATCACATCAAATCGCGGGTAATAGACTACACTGATCCCCAATCAGAAATTTCACATTTTCAAAATGGCCGAAACTATTTGCTTGCAGTAGTATTGGTATGCTACTTCTGATACAGATTTGAAAAGTGCACCATGGAACTTTTCTACGCCCCGAATGTCTCTTATCTTCGAAACGTGAAGCATACTGCAGCATGCGGCCCTTATTTCATCAAACTCAACGTAGTACCAAACATACTTTTCAACCTGGCTCATAAATAGATTGCATTAATAAAATCCTGAATCATTCACGTCTTGGAAAGAAGATGTCGCTACTTGGAAATAATATGATAGAAACTTTTGTTTGATGGTACAAATAAAATTTTTCTGGCATAAAAACCTAATAAAATATAAAATCCAATCATAGAAAATTCTTTTACTTTTACTGCTGGAAATAACAAGCGAAAGATAAGTAGTGGAATTTATTTCTAAGACGTCAATGATACTGGGCACATATATAAATAAATAATCAATGTGTATAGTTTTAAGTTAAGTTTCCAATCTTCTTAGGCGGCATGGTAGGGGAAAATAAAAAAATACATGTCAGCTATTTCGGTCTTAAATACAAACTCTGAAAATTTGATATAAATCTGACGTTATCAGTTCACATTCAACACATAACTTTGATCGACTTACATGTGACACAACGTGGTACAACCGGCCTTTAATCGTCGGCACGCCTATGACGCTAATGTAGTACCACCGCCGTGAAAGTGTTAATCTTCTGTTCAGCGGTACGCAGAAAAGTATCTACAATTGTTGTAATAACATGTGGCATCCCTCAATATTCTAGTTTGGACCACTTCTCTTTTCGTTCATCTACTTAATTCTATCTGTCATAACTTCTATATTCTACTAATTACGCGGAGCCTTAATATCTGCGAACCTCAAACCCATATTTAATGAAAGTACTTATATAACTTGACACAGAAAAGAAAACAGCTGCATATATAATTTCTCAAGTAGTGTAGAGTATAAGAGAAGTAAGTTCCGAAAAATTTGTCATTTTTATCACTGATAACACCACGAGAAACATGGAGACAAATTCATGTAGAATATCCTCATATTGATTGTTTAGAATTAACTGCCTAGAGTTTGAACTTACTACTTGGTAACATTATGAAAATAGAATGCTTCAATAAAGTAATAGTAATATGAAAAAAGATAATATATAATATTATAACACATATATAATAACAAGTAAAAAAGGCTAGAATTGGTGTCTGACCAATTCTTATGATACCCTAGATGAATGCCCGTCTCGTTTGATCTTTAATGTATTTTTTCCATATATTTCTGAAGAAGTTTTTAGTACAATCAAATTCTCTGTAACTGATTTTTTCACATTATACGTAAAAATTTGTATATGGCAACACTAAGAAGGGGTTGCCCGATTTAATCCATTCTTGAAATTTCATTTGCTACTACTATGAAAACTCCATGAACCAATTTTCAGCTCTCTATGTCTACATACTTCAAAGGAAATTTTTGTACAGCAACCCCATGCAGAAGTTGCCCGATTTGTCTCATTTTCGAACTTCATTTTACTTTTTTTTTTTCAAGTTCGTGTGCAAAATTTCAGCTCTCTAGGTATACATGCTCTCGCGGTATCGTGCGCACAGACAGACTTCCGGACGGGTGGATGGACGGACGGGCGGACAGACGGACATGCTAAAATCAAAATAACTTTTAATATTATGCGTGGGTGTAAAATCCGTTTTGCTCTATTACCATTATTTCTGTGCGTTACAAACGGAATGACAAACTTAATATATCCTATAGATTTCATGTAGGGTATAAAAAACCCCTGGTAGTTTTCCAACAGAAACAGAAATATGGCAGTCTTATGTAATCTTAACATTTCAATCATTTGTAGCAAATCGCGAAAAGATTTACAGGCCTATTTCTCAGGATTTAAAAATTGATTGTAAGATAATAGATTATCTGTCTTTTTTGTACAAATTTGAAAATTGTGTAGCAAATTTTATTACCCATACCAACCGAAATATATCACATCGAGTCCGACAGTGCTTTACTTGTCGAAGTTCTAGTCACATTTGAAACCTTCATGTACACCACAATTGTGCCATTTTCGATTTGTATGCATAATTTTATCACTTTATCGTTTTTATTTTCTTTTAATATTCTGGAACGTCTGTAAAGGGTTAAAAATGATAACATTGAGCGAGATGTTACAAATAAATCATTAGCCTAAAATAGAATTTTTACATTTCTCGCTTTAACATCCTTATGTTCTCGGCATTACGTTTGTGCCACCGATTTTAGTCTCAGAAGAAATGTATATGTGTAGGTAAAATTATATAGATTCTGATTTATCTCCTGATAGGCATTGTTGCACGACAGAGTAGGTAAGAATCTGATTTCCACATTTCTTCCACCTGTTCTGAATTGGAATGTCAAATGCCAACTGTTATGAATATTACCAAAAATCCTTCAAACTCTTTTTGAGTTAGCGGTTTCCAAACTTTGAGTTTTCCAGAATTTTCAAAATTCATTTACAATATACTATACTATTTGCTTTTCTATTCTATAGAAAGAGTATGAGTCCATCTTGCTAGGCCAGCTCGTTGTCGTAGGATATTGTGACGCAATGTTTGACACATAGAAGAAGGATTTCGATGCCATATGGTGTTGTCTTTAGCGCGAAAAAAATCTTTATCAGATTGTGCTTCAGTACACTTATTGTCCTCATGTTCAACTTCCCTTTGAAGATTTGCGTCTCTATGAACATCTTCAACATCTGATTCCTCTTCAACCCAATTTTATTGTTTATTCAATTATAGGTAGTTACATTTACTCGTCCTCAGAATCATTTTCTTTGTCGTTATTATTCTGTAAGAAATCTTGCGAGCTGTTTTCCTCGCCTAACAATTCATCGAATAAGCTGTTTGTTGATTGTAAGACATCCTACGAACGAAAAAATTACAATATATTTCCTATAAAGAACATTCTAAAGCCACTGCTTGATATTTCTTCTTCAGCCATCATTGTCACTTTTACAAAAGTCTTCTGCCTAAAAAGAATCGACGCTATTTAAAAATTTTTTTTTTTACAGAACTGTATCTGATACTAAAAATTTTGTAGCAAAAAGCTTAAGTTCACAGTCCTTTATAGTTAAATAGTGTTCCAGGCGGAGGTTCGGGCTATTAGCAAAGCAACAAGGCTGCTGGCAACAACTTATATTGTACCAAGTGATCGATTTATCAGGATTAGTATTGACAGTCAAGCTGCAATCAAGGCCCTGAACTCGAGCACCATTAGATCGCGCCTTTTGCAACAGTGTCGCTGTGAGCTCGAGAAACTGGGTGCTAACTACAGGATTATTCTTTGCTGGTCACAGTGATATACATCGTAATGATGGACCTGATGCTCTGGCCAGAAAGGGCTCCGCTATGACTGCCTGCTTAGCGGAGGAACCCATAGATCGGCCCCTAGAATCAGAGAAGAGGATTCTAGACGTACAATCATGTAAGCTGGCAAATTGCAGATTAGGAGAATTTACCACATGCCTGATTTCAAGGTAGCTGTCGCCTGAGGTTTGTCCTAAGAGGACCAAATCTCTGCTGAAGAGGAATCGTAATGATGTGCATAACCTTATCTCAGTTATTACGGGGCATTGTCTCCTCGGTAAACATGCAGAGCGCATGCAAGCTTCATACAATGACTTCTGCAGAAGCTGTATGGATGAGGAAGAGGTTGAGAGCGTGCACCACCTGCTGTGTGATTGCCCTAAACTTTCCAGGCGTATGAAGAATACGCTCGGCAGCTACTTCTTCGGAGAATTGAGGAGCTGGCAGACAGAGCTTGGGGACCTGGTAAGGTTCATTAACTCTTGTGGCTGGTTTCATCGAACCCCCTAATTCTGAGGTATCTTTCCCAGGTAGGTTCCCAGCAATGTGGTTTCGCAAAGGATCGCAAATGGTTTAAGTGAGGCTGATCGTATGGGCTCGTACGATGACTGCCACTCAAACCTACCCTAACCTAGTTAACTGGTGTTAACTTTCACAAAACTATTTGAATTACATATACAAAACGCAATATCATAATATTCCTGCATGGAACTAATATAGTTAACAATTATTCTTAGAAATTATTGAAAATGCGTGAATAACCACAGAATGTCACACGTGTGCCATGCCGTGGGAATTTGAAGAATTTTTTGTCGTGGACATGAAAGTTAAATTGAAAATGCCACAATCGCGGAAAATTGTTTCGAGTTTTAAAATTAAAAGAGCAGTATTTTAAGTTTTGTTGAAAATCGTGGAAAATTTTGTGTATATCCAATTGATTATACATGCTGGACTCAAGACTATTGAAGATGAGACCGCAATTAACTGCGATGAACACTCATCAAATACAGATATCGTCTAGCCCTTGAACGTCTAAATAAGCTTATTTACGTTATCTCAAATTTGAATTTTTTTTTTTTTTTTGTAAACCACTCAACCACAGTCACAAATACTGATTTGAAAATGCAGCTCATAATGACAATGAACTCTCTGCTATATATTTTTATCTGAAGGCCCATACGGGACTCAAACTCACAATTTCGAAGAGAAAAAAACGAAAAAAATACAACCACCTCGGTAGCTCAGTGGAAACAGGAGTCGCTCAGAAAGCGGAAGATCTCGGCTTCAAACCCCGGACGAGGCGGTTGTTTTTCTCTTGTATTGAATAATTTGATTTAGAATCGTAAATATGAACAGTTTTATAAACGCAAACTGAGTTTGAGCAGACAATTTATTTACTTTTAAGTGTCACAAAAATTTTTTTTCTAAAATTCTAACAATTGTTTCGGTCTTTTCGACCATCTTCAGAGGATTTTAACAAGCTACTGAATCTACTACTATGTGAACTCATTTACATAGGTCAACACACTTTTCGTAATAGGGGGGCAGAGCAAACTGTAGTTGCTCATTAAGTACATGTACGTTATGTTTATTTTTTGCTCTTTCTATTTCTGTATTTTCTAATAGATCTAATCTTTTGCCTTTCTTCTCAACGTGCAATACTTTTACAATTTGTATACTACAATAATGATTTTGCTCTCTTAGATGTATGGCTACGGCTGAATCGCTTTTATTATTTTTAAAGGATTTCATATGTTCTTGAAATTTTATTTTAACACTGCGGTACACGCGCCTCTATTTAGAACGCCAGTACTCGCGCGCTCTACATACGTAGAACAATTTCAACTATCTGTTTTTCAGTGAATTTGAATAAATAAATATAAATAATTTATAGTACAAGAAACATACTTTCTTAAATATCTATTAAAAACAAAATTTAACTTTTATTTATTTATTAGGAACTTTATGTCAGACATCTTAGAAAACTTGACGAAAATCAGTTATTTTATGACATGTAAACTTTAAACACTTTTATTTTTATTCACTCATTTCTTCTACTCCACTTTCTTCGGTTTTACTACAGTCAGGGCATTGAAGAAACTGATGGTCGAGACAAATCCATATGTTGCATGTGTAACATTGTTTCCTGGTGGACTTGTTGCGCGCTCTTCTGCAAAAGGAACATTTTCCGACACGCCCAGCATTTCGAGGTGGTACTTGATGATTATGCGGCTCAGGTGGATTATTCAGGCCCAATAGCATTTTTCCTTTCATTTTCAATTATTTCGGAAAGCTTTCTATTGCAATCCTGCGATTTATTCATGGAGCCACGAGATGAAAACCAACTTCATAAAAATAATCTTTCCTTGGTTTATTAGTGTGGTGTTTGTTCATTGAATGCACAACATAGCCGTTTATGGCGGATATATTCATCAAATCAGAGAAAATGGTAAGCGGCCAATATCTGGAGTTTCTAGAGACGTCATAAGTACCACACATTTTGTCCACAATGTCCACACCGTATTTGGTACTGTTATAAAATGTAGTCATTTCTGGTTTACATTTCTCTGCAGTTCCCGAAGCAATACATGCATCGTAGTGCATTTTTGAGTAGATAAGGACCACCGTTTTTGGCTTTGGCTTGTAGGATGCCAATGTCTCATGTTTTTGACTTTGAACTGTTTGGGAACTTGTGTTTTTTTTTTACGGTACCTACTACCGTAATTTTTTCTTTAGGAGCTCTGAGCATTGAGGTATGTTAGTGAACCAATTAGTTAGTGAACAATATCCATAACTTTATTTGATTTTTGATAAGGACCAGCGTATATTTCCATATGGTAGGTACAAGGTACTTTTGCGTCCGTCAACAGAAATATTTTGATCCCGCACTTAGCAGGGCATCGGCCTCGGAATGCAACAAGTTGTTCCTCTAGCGTCATGAATTCACTAGGAGCAAAGTACTGTTGACAATTGCTGACCAGTTTCTCGAAAATAGCTCTCACAGGAGCTAATTTATCTTGCTGTTTACGTACTTCTCTGTCCCTTACATCATCAAATCTAACTGCTCGCAAAAGAAATCTGAATTTATTTATAGACATGACGAGATATATCAATTCAGTATCTATACCTCGGTTCGTGTCCCAGAAATCTTTCGAATTACGTCTTCCAGACTTTTGCACACCTATCACAAAAAGCATTCCAATAAACGCCCTCATTTCTATGATATCTGTAGGTTTTGCATCTCTTTCTCTTGAAAATTTTGCTTTCACAAGTTCGATGTATATGTTGGTCGAATTTATTAAGATTTCTATTACAGTCTGATCAAAAAATAACTCAAAACAATCCAGCTCTGATGATGCATCTTTGGCGGCCCCTTTAGGTCCCGAGATTTGCGTTCGTATATTCTGAGTACGTGTTCTTGTGCTAGGATATGGATGTTTCTTCCATTTAGTTCCGTTTTTAGATATATAGTAATCGTCTCTCAGAGAACTAAGCGGAATATCATCCTCAGAATCAGAAATAGATGGTGGAATTTGGCTCGTACCCGGTTCATTTCTATCCAGATTTGGCTCTGTGTCACTACCTTCCTGTTCCGTGTCGGTACTGTATGGAGATTCTACTACACAGTCTTCATATCTCATCTCCTCTTCACTGTCACTGGCTATTATATCTTCTTCATACGTAGGTAATTCTTCCAACCACCTCAAAATATTCAATTTGCTCAATGAGGCCATAATTCTGCGAAATAAAATCACGTATGTCACTAAATATCAAATACAAACTCAACTACATAAAAAGATCACCCCAAAATTCATATATATATTTATATACCTAATTATATATATAATATATAAGTAATATTGAATAATAAACAGCAAATAATAATACTAAAATCACTTACCGCACTTAAGTAAACTCGGTGAAATATCTCGATAAAAAAGTTACGCGAACACCCGCGCGCTCTACTATTGTAGAATTTTAGATTTGAAACAAAATATGTCACTCGTATGATCGCTCCGGTTGCCGTGCGGTCACTAATTGTGTTCACTACTTATTCGTGGAAGTATACAAAGAGTCTCAGTGTTACCTAGCCTCAACACACTTAACAAATAAACAAAGTGCATGTCTGTTCTACGATGGTAGAACGCGCGTGTAATGGAGTGTTAATCTCACGTCCTGTTTTACCTATGTACATGCATTCATAAACGTCACAGATGATCTGGTATACACCTGAATTTCTCAACAAATAATTTTTCTCTTTGCAGTTTATTAGCTTATTTCTGATTGTGTTCTTATTGTAAAAAGCGACATTAACATTTGCAATTTTTTCCTATAAATGGCAACCTTACATAATTATTAGTATTAACATTAGCAGGTTCAAGTTACAAAGTTTTTCAATCACTAATTTCTGTTCTTTCTGGTTTATTAATCTCTCTATTACCTTTGGAGAATATCAATTGTTGTTGGCTAATTTTTTAATCACCTTAACTTCTTTATTAAATGATAATTGAGAAAGTGGTATACTAAATAGTCTATGGATTAAAGTATTGAAAGATGACATTTTTATATTACACGAGTGATTAGAGTCTATTGGTATAATTGAATCTGTAAAAGAAGGTTTTCTAAAAATATAAAATGTAAATTTACTGTCTAACTTATTAATTAAAAGGTCTAAAAAATTTAATGAACCATTCGTTTCTGTTTCTTTGGTAAATTGAATTCTACTATTACATTTATTGAGCCAATTAGGGAAATCGTTCAACTTTGCATCTGTACCTAGCCATAAGGCTAAAACGTCATCCACATATCTATACCAGAATTGTACTTTAGATTTGAATGGACAGTTATTGTTGAAAATCTGTTCATATATTCTTCATATATATTTCGACTAAAAGGGGGGATGATGGTGATCCCATCACTAATCCATCTCCTAGTTTATAATATTTATTGTTGAATCTAAAATAATTCTGGTCCATTATTGTTTCTAGTATATGCTTCAGTTTGCATCTTATTGTATTATCCTTCACTTTGGTATCAATATGTTGGTAAACTATTTCTCGTAATCTGTTATCGGTATCGAAGTGAATAGGCTTTTTACATCGAATGACACTAACATACCGTTCTTAGGAATTTCAAGTTGTTAAATTTTTTCTATCAATTCAACACTATTTCTTATAGCATGGTTAGAACTAAAATCCGTAAATTCTACCAACAATTTATTGAAACATTTGCATAAATTATATGTTGGTGCTGATTTATAAGAAACACTACTGGACGGATCGGACAATTATCTTTCTGTAATTTTAATAGACCATATATTATCGGTGCCTTAGGATTCATGTTAACAAGCCTTTGATTTTCTAAAATACTACTACATTTCTTTATGGTCTTTCTAATCAATGCTTGAAATTTCGATGTAGGGTCTGTAATGAACTCATACATTTTTTCTATATATATTGTGTTTCATGTAGAATTATTACGGTGTTACCTTTATCTGCTTTTGTTGTGATTAATTTATTCGAGTCGTTTTAGTTTTAATGATTTAAGAATTGTTTTTTCTCTATTATTTAAAATTGTATGTCTAAAACTGTTCAAACTACTTTTAATATCTTTGGCGCATTCTGCTTTAACCAATAAATTAGATTTATTTGTACCTACTTCAGCAAAATTAATATAGCCTTTAAATGGTATTTCACAAGTTCGCGAATATTTTATACCTTTTTCCAACAATTTTATTTCTTCTTTAGTAAAGTCAATATCTGTTCTGTTTTTATCTCTTGGGAAAAACGTAATAGTTTCCATGTCGCTGTCACTAATATCAGGTGACTGTGTGTTGTATTGGTGTCTGCTATTTACATTAATTCCTATTGTCTTCCCACTTTATTTCTAAATCCCGTAACTTCTGAATTTTTTTATACATTAATTTACGTGATTCTTTTAGCATAATTCCCTCACTTGATTTTCTAACATTTCAAACTTCACTAGATGTAATTTGAAGGTTAGCTCTAGATGAATATATTTTGCGTGATCACTCTGGTTTTGTTTGACTGCAAACCATTTCCTTATCTCACTTTGAAGCCAAAAATATTAAAGAAAAATTGCAATGTTAATGTCGCTTTTTACAATAAGAACACAATCAGAAATAAGCTAATAAACTGCAAAAGAGAAAAATGATTTGTTGAGAAATTCAGGTGTATACCAGATCAGATGTGACGTTTGTGAATGCATGTACATAGGTCAAACAGGACGTGAAATTAAAATAAAATTTCAAGAACATATGAAATCCTTTAAAAATAATAAAAACGATTCAGCCGTAGCCATACATTTAAGAGAGCAAAATCATTATTGTAGCATACAAAGTGTAAAAGTATTGCACGTTGAGAAGAAAGCCAAAAGTTTAGATCTATTAGAAAATATAGAAATAGAAAGAGCAAAAAATAAAAATAACGTACATGTACCTAATGAGCAACTACAGTTTGCTCTATCCCCCATATTACGACATAGTAGTAGATTTAGTAGCTTGTTAAAATCCTCTGAAGATGCTCGAAAAGACCGAAACAATTGTTAGAATTTTAGACAAAAAATTTTTGTGAAACTTAAAAGTAAATAAATTGGCTGCTCAAACTCTGTTTGCGGTTTATAAAAATGTTTCAGAAACCAAAATCATTAAACAGCTTAAAATAAAAAAAAAATAAAATATATGAACAATTTACTAAAATTCTTCCATACCGTTATGATATAGTTAAAATATAATTTTTAAAAGGACTTGTAAGAACAAGAAAATCTATGATTTTGTGCAAAAAAAAAAAGTACTAAACGCTATGCTATGGTATTTCTATTCCTTTCAATTATCTTTGCTACAACTCAATTGATCAATTTTGTAAAATGATTGAACCCAATTGCATTTATGTCATTATGATAAATGAACGAAACATCTTTTATCCGCAATGTTATTTCAATACTATTCAATTCTTTCAATTTTTTCCTTTGTCGACAGCCATTTGCAATTAGCAGTGTATTTTTGTTTGGCCTTTACAGACATCACAAAAGAACCAAATAAAGTTTTTCTGTCTGCCAAACTCTAGTAGCTGGCATAGCTAATGATAAATTACCAGAAGCTATATCATTGGAACTTTTCGAAAAGTTATTTTCTGTCACTGTACGTACATGGACAGATATTTTAAAATATCGACACCCAAATCGAAAAGGTAGAAATTTCTGTAGCTATCTGCTGTAACAAAATGAGCCGGGTGAGCTGAAAAGTTTACCTCACCTAGACCAGATGCTTTTCATTAAACGGAAGGGAAGGTTTTGGTGAGAGCTCGGTGTCTATATTTAGCAGGTTAGTTGCATCTTGGTAATCTTCCTCTGTGAGATTTGCTCTCAAACAATAAGGGAGAGGTACCGGTTGTTGAAAAGATAACTCATAGTTTTTCTACTTCAAATATAAAATTTTGTTCAATAGAAACTATAAAACTAGATCTTAAAATTGACAATTCAGTATAAAAGAAAATTCAATAATAAAAAGAAACAAAAAAATAAGTGGTCCAAACAACGTGGTCCGTATCGTTATTTTTGAAAAGAAGAAGAAGAAAAGAAGACCGGAATTGGTTTCTGTCACTTTATAAACTACTAGAATAAAAATAATAATGCTGCTAATGCGTGTGGGCACTAGGGCAGTAAAAAATATCGCACAGAAGAACTTTCTGCGAATCTGTTTGATGGTAGCGGCCTTGTCAGACAGAAAAGCTGTGTGGTGCAGAACACTATAAGAGTTTGGCAGAATTATTCTCCTGCTTAGGTGTGGGAATGTGGATGATAAGAATTTTCAGATTAAACTCTGAACAGAATTATATTTCTGTAGTAAGGATAGGAATAATTTCCTATTAAACTCTGACCAGAATTATACTTCTGTATGGAGGATGGGAACACGATTCTTATTTTCAGATTACACTCTGAATCAGATGAGCTCTGAGCAAAGAATGGTGCCATCGATTGCAACTCGTCGGCTTTTTATAGCCAGTTATTTTCATTTCGCCTCTTGGTGTTGCCCTAGCAACGATTATTACAACTGCCTGTATTTTGACTGCGGCAAAGGCGAAGCCAGCTGACCGTGTAAATGTCATTTAATGACATGAAAAAAAAGTGTCAATATACGGAGGTACATATGATTTGATAAGTTTGTGATTTATTGATTAATTATTGATTAGTAATTAGTTATTGTTTTAGATAATGCAAAATCCATCTGCAAAGGTTCCATTAGGAGTGAGACTTGGAACATTTTATGTTTTAGTGCACCAATTGAGGACATCCAGTAAAAATGCTACATACAGGACGAAGCAGATTTCAGATAAGTATTCTGTTGATTGTTATTTTTTTTTTAAAGTTTTATACTTTGTGGTGCCTTTCTGTTTATTTCAGGAATTGATGAAAATGGTAGAACCAGGCTGGAAACTTTTAGTGAAATTTAGGTGGACTAAACATCCTCTGATAATAGTTTAAAAACATATTTACCTGTTTTTTTATGTATACTTTATAGTGCACAACTGAAATATTTATTGAACCTTTTATTTGTTCTTTATTGAATAAACATAGATAACAAACATGAGCACTGTGTGCTTCAAATTCTATATTTGAAGTTTTCTTAAATATTGTCCAGTAGTGACTAAAAATTTTATGTATTTTATGTAATTAACGACCACTACTATATTTCATTCATTTTATCTAATTTCCTGTCAGTTTCCAGATGCTCTTTGCAGATACATTCAGGACATTTATCAGTAAATTCCGACATGCATGTAAGAATTTTCTACATTTTTGCTAACCTATGATAGCTGAATGGAAGTATTTTTCTTAGCATCTGCATAATAACGGTTATGACGTTTTATTCCGGAACACATTAACCCTATCAAAAATAATCATACCTCGCTGTTCGTAGAAAAACTTTTTAATAATGTAAATATTTCCTGTTTTGTTGCAATCTTGAATTTATAATAATTTCCTTCATAGTAGCATCATGGGTATTTCCTGAAGTTTTCTTGTCTTCTTTATGAGGGAAATAGAGAAATTTGCATAGATCATACATTATTCACCAGATAAGATACACACGATTTTCCAGGGACCGTAAATAAAAAATCATAAACCAAGCGAAACTTCTTCGAGTGGGAATAAGTTACATAGTAACACAATTGTAATGCATCTATAACTATTTATCCTTCGTGCATGTCATTGCACATAAATCATGTACACATTTTCCAAATTTTTGCATAAAAATAGAGGTGCAACTAACTTGGCATAAATAAAATGTTCAATCAATAAATGTTCAAATTTGTGTTTCATTTATATCAGAATGATATTGAAGTATAATAGATTATGGATCGACGAAAGTACTAAGAAAATGTGTGTAGTGCACTTGATGTACAAATTGCACAACATTCATAAAAAGAATGCTTAGTAATATTTTCACATGAGGTCATAGTTGTTTTGCAATCATTGAAATAAATTAGGTTAAAATTTGATTTGTTAGTGACATAGAGAAAAAGAAATATGTACACACTTACACAGAAGTAGAGTAGCATTTAAAAACGGGATTCTTCAATAAGAATACCGAGGAATATCAGCCAAGTATTCTCATAAAAAAATATATAGAAGCAACTTACAATTAGACCTAACGCACATGCTAGATCCAGGTGTGGCTCTTTAGCTCTTAGTCCCACACACAACAAATGTGTCCATGGTATGTCGCTGAGAAATCCTACTGGGATATGTAAATTGTCCGTGGGAAATTCCTTTCGGTCCCAGTTTAACGAATGTCCGGTGTTGGGATGTCTATGGTAGAAACCAGGATTTCCTGTGATTGTACTTAGGTAAAGTTAACGCATTTAATAATGCTAGTTGGTTAACAGGATTTACGGGGTAATGTCTGAGGAAATTGGTTGAGTTTTTCTAGGATTTAGAATTGTTTTTTATAGGTAGGCATTTAAAGTATATGCCAGAGGTGTATGCACTTGCACATAACATAAATCCAATATTTTTAACACAAGCAAAATGCATTCTTATGACATAATTACTAAAAAATCACGTTCTGAAATGTACAACTAACAAACTTTGCCAAAACCAGAAAAAAATCCAGAAACGAATAGAATTCTAATATAGCTTCACGCATGTAGCTGATTTAAGCTACGAAGTTCTGATATCGGTTCTTTCCATACGTATTACATATTTTTTGTTTTTCTATTTTTGTTCTTCAAAAATGCCACACGGAAGCACACCAAGCAACAAGAACCAGAGAACACGCGACCCACGAAAATCAGAGAACATACTGAAATAAATTCTGGAAGGGGAAAAAAATGACTTTCCCATGTTTGTCCCAAAATTTTCCTGCACATTCCGTATATATTTATATCTAAAATAGTTGCGGGATATCCCAGGGAAGAACTTATGGGAAATTTCTAGAAATAAGGTACTAAGTACGTACTGAACAGGAAGTTCATCCCGGGAAAGCTACGGGATCTAGGCGAAAAGAATAAGACGTCCCTGGGTAATTTTGTGCTATGTGGGGTATTGAAGCGATACGCCACATACCTACTAATGTTCACTAAAGGGGAATACCGATTTTAGGCCCTACATAAACAGACATGAGAGATGTTTTAAGCAATGTATTATGATACTCTGAACAAATTTTATTAAAAAAATACGAATTTCTATAAACTGGAAAGACTTGGAGGGGGTTAGGTTCAAGGTTTGGTAAATCTAATTTAAAATCGAGTTCCCTACGTCCTGAGAAGAAGTTTGAGTACACACACTTCTATACTCGGAGTCTTAATGTCATAGATTCCGCTTTTTTATGCTTTCTTACCAGGTTGCAACAGGTGGAACTTTTTACCCGCAGAGGGGTAAAAAGTACTAAACGACTTGCCCATTTAAAATTAATTAATGACTAAAGACTAAAGACTAAAGTTTGTATGTTTAAATTATCATATAATTTGCCCTAAAAATTTATGATATATTGATGACAGTTCAAAGAATGGTACTTCCAGCCCCACCCTACCCTACTTTAGAACGGTTCTAACTTGTTAGAGTTAGATTCGATAAAAACACGAGTTTCACTATTAGCCGCAACTCATTACCAGCTAGAGTTTGTAGAAGAAAATTTTTCTCTGGATTCTTTAAGACTAAGAGTGGGGGGGTTGAAATATGGCATGTTGCATATCAAATAAAAGGTCCCACTGGGTGCTGTCGGGTGGTGTACTTTTTTCCAATTGAGAGAACTTTCTCGGGACGTTCTTGCTGCCAGAAAACCTATTTTCATGCACCCAGTTTTTACATTTCCCATAAATTTTTTCAGGTTTTTCTTTCACGGCCATTAGTATTCTGTTGTGAACATTTTTTCATAGGAAGTTATTCTTTACGACCGACAAACCAATTCCGCACAATCACGAGAACTAGAAAAGTCCACCTTTTCATCCAAGAAAGGGCTCAAGACATCTCCGATCGCCGAAACTTGAAATAAACATTATTAATAAAATATGTTCGGAGTATCATATTGCATCGTTTGAGACATCTCTCATGTCTGGAGGTGTCGGGCCTAAAGTTGTATGAAAAGTGGGCAATACATTTTATGTCTTCATGGGAAGATTCCTGGGTCCTGAATCACCATTAGTGGCAGGAAGATTCATCATGAGAAATAATTAAAAAAACTAATTTTTTTTTAAATTAAAATCATTTGAAAATTATTACTTATTATTGTTTTTTAGATCACAAATAATAAAAAATAATTTTTTATTCTTGATAGTCAAAGAGAATAATAATTATGTTTTTTTTTGTTTTTTTTTTTTGTAGTAACAATAAAAATTATTTGATGGTTTTTATTCTTTAAGTGAAAAGATAAATAAAAAAATAAATAACTGTTATTACATATAGTTTTTTGCTTAAACTTTCCTCTGTATACAGGGGTGTAAATACAACCCAATGTTTGTTGTTTCAATTGGTAATGTATCAATAAAATTTCATAAAAACTAATGCAGGCAAGGTTTTTATTACTTAGATTTTGCATTGAAAGTGTACACGGTTAGTGTTAAAATATTTGCGCACAAAGAGAAGGTTAATTGTAATACGATCATCATCAATAGAAATAATGAGAATTTAGTTAAAGTTTTTATTACTGCTTTACTCGTTCTTCAATTTATTAAAAAGTATTTTTCTAACAATAATATTCGATAAATTGCATCTAAGATTGCTAAGTAATAACTTTAATGCAGTAAATGCCCTTTCCGCATTAACTTATATGGGCAGGACAACATCCGCCATTAATCCAAGTTTATAAGGACTATGGCTGGGTTTTTTCTGACCACCTATGAATGATGAAATTAAGAAGAAAAACTCTTTTTGTTGTTGTTATCAAATTACTTTTATTGAACACAACTTTTTTATTATACACTGTCAAAAGGCACAAATTGTTGCCACAAAGTTTAGGGAAAAAAATCCATAGAAATGTAGAGAATATTGCCTAAAATGTAGGGCATATGTCATAAAATGTAGGGAATATTTCCTACATTTTACATTTTACATTTGAGGAAATATTCTCAACATTTAAAGGGATTTTTACCTTAAACTTTGTGGCAGCAATTTGTGTCTTTTAACAGTGAAAACAACCGACTTAATATAATTACTAAGTGGAAAGTGATAATGAGTCTTATGAGATCCGTACAAAATACGAGTCTACAGGAAATTCTCAACCTACAGCATATGAGCAGAGAAAATTAAGAAACAAGTACCCGAGGTACCTACTGTCAGTTTCTGGCCTAAAGCTGAAGACCAAAAATTCCATAAAGAAATTTTGGGAGTATAGGTACTGTGTGTAAAGTGTTTCAATCAGCAGTGACAGTGCGATCTCATCAGGACATAATTACTATGGGCTCTAAAATTCAAGAGCTTTTTGATTCTTGTTCTTCATTAAACTTTTTATAGAGACGGTATCGGATACTTTATTATACTGCCTCTTAAAAGTTTCTATGTAAGAAAAAATTTTTTTTTGTGTGTGTTTTTGATTTGAATTTACTTTTAATATTAGCACAATATTTTTTGATTGGGCTTAGTTCCGGACAATTTGAAGGATTCGTTTTCGTGGATTCTACAGGTATACATTGGACATTGTAGAAATCTGTTGGTTTTCTGCCGTAGTGACAAATTGTTAAAACCTAAAGAATATAAGAAGGCGCTTCTGAAGGCTCTCCTTAACGTATACATCCATGTTGATTTCATATATTGCTTACCAAATTAATTATTTACCGGCAAATTTGGTGCACTGGAGATTCTTAAAATTTAGGATCTGATTCACTGCTCTTTTTGCCATATAAAATTCCTGTCCTGGAAGCTAATTGAAGTCCGCTTTCACCTAAGTTTCATCATCCATAATGAAGCATTTGAATTTCTTTAGAAAATTTTCCTACAAAATTCGGTTCCTGGATTTTGCAACTTGGTTCTTTTCTGATGTTCTATTTTCTGAACATGGAAACTTCATAGGCCTTCTTTTCTTTTAATTCAATGGACCGCTGCAGATGACGTTCCAGCCTTATCAGCCATATCACTCAGCGACATAGTTTTATTTTTTATATACAACCAACCTTATTACTACAACCAAACCTGCATATCTGGCTAACCTGGTCCGGCCTCTTAACTCTGCCAGAGGGCGTAAGTTTTTCATTCCTCGACTCCTAACATCACTCTTCGTTATCTGTTATTATTTTTATTTTTCTCTTCCCTTTTTTTAATTAAATTTTGATTTGGTTTTTAAATTTTTGATTCTGTTTTTAATTTAAATTTAAATTTGTTAATTTTGATTTTGATTTGAATTTTTTCTTTTAATCTTCATCTTGATTTGGTTTTTTAATTTTTAATTTTGTTTTTAATCTTGATTTGTTGATGTTAATTTTGATCGTAATTTTAAGTTTTTATTGTAATTTTGATTTTAATTTTAATTTTATTTTTAATGTTAATTTTGATTCTAGTTCTAATTAATCATTTTATTTTATATTATTTTTATTTTAATTTTGATGTTAATGTTATTCTTTGAATTCTTATTTGCCCGTCTGTTCAATAGATACTAATTTAAAAGTTTGTCAATCTTGTAGTATCGTTTATCAGAAAATGTACATTATTATTATGTTGTGATTTCGTTTAAAGTTGCCTACCACTTCTTTGGTCAATTTTTGGTCTACCGAACCTGATTTCCCTCCTGACCCGGATCTTCTCTGAACACTACAAGATTTTGAAATTTACTGGGAACATTTTGAATGGTCGTCTTCGGAATTTTCAAATTTTTAGCTAAATCTCTTTGAGATTGATTGACTATATGTGAGAAAAAAACTAATTTGTGATGCTTGTCATGGCTGACTTCCATTTTCACTGCATGGCTTGGCTTGGAATTATAAGTGCATACCTTTTTATAGATGCAATATTACCAGCGTTCCCTAATTTGTTTCGTGTCCCTGGTGATAAGTGATGAGTCCTTACAATGACGACTTTGCATATTTCCATTGTTTATTTACTATTGGGATGAGTTCCAATCTAACTCTAATAAATGTAAACAAATGCTTACTCTGTAATAAAAAAACAAACGAAAATAGTAAAATGTAGTGCGATGGTATCTACACATCATTCGTCCACTCATCTCAAATAACAAAAGAAGTATTTAAAACACTGTTAAAATTTCTCTAAATTCTAACTTTTATTAATATTTTAATTTGATCTCGTAAATTACAATCAGATTAAGTTAGGAAGTATTTTCTAGTGACTTCTCTTTTTTTTTGACTCAACGGTGGTTAAATTTATTTGTGGAGCGAGTGGACTACTACAATGATTTAGAGATTAGGATACGATAACGGATAAGCGAATACAATAATATAATATACACATATAATAATAACGACTACGATAACGAATTTCGGAGAACAAGTTGTAAAAGGAATTAATTTGAAAGAATAAATTAATTGGAAGTAAGTACCTTACATAAATTTAATTCATTTCTAAAAGTATTGTGAGACAGTTATATCGTCGCTAGAAATTTAAGTATTTGCATCTGTAGAAATATGGAAACGAAGAGAAATACCTTAATAAGGGATTTATTCAATTAAAACGACATGAAGGATGAAAGCATATGCCAAACATATACATTCAAGATTAAGGATGCATATCCTATTAATTTAATCTACTTTGTAAGCACGACAACTTATATAATGAAGCAGAGGAATCAAGCAAGACTGGAAAAAAAAATCTGTAAGCATGCGGATGAATTTAAAATATAGGATGCATATGTCGATCTTGTTACAAAAGAATCGCTTTCATTTGCTCCTTTTTATTCCAAAGCATTCAGAGTCCTTACAAGGATTAAAAATTTCCGTCATTAATTCCCAAATGTTGGAGACCTTAGAACAGTAAAAGAAGACTTTAATAAAGAAAACATTAATATTATATTAATTATTAATATATTAAAATTTCTTCGGAAGTTGGCACGATAGGTCTATTTTAGAGTCCAATTAATAAGCAGGAAAAAAAAATTATCTTTGGCAGTTCTTGAACTAACGCATCGTCATACTGCTGGAAATTTTAAAAAGAAATAGAAAAGACATTTTAGGAATTTGGAATTAGTAGAGCACAGCTGTATTTATTAACATTTTATAAATTAATTCTAAACTTTAGTTGTACTCCTAATTAGTTCGATGACAGTCTACGTAATTTTTGTAATGCTCGTAACTGGGCGTGGAGAATCTATAGTAATTCTAAATCTATGTGTAATTATTGCAATTAGGCTAGCCTTAGAAAACAGTTTAAGGAGAAGGCTCAAATGGCTTACACTTCTTACATCAATAACGTCCGAAGTAATATTTAAGACGATACTAAGCGTTTTTGTAACTTTGTTAACGGTAAGCGTAAAAGCGATGGTTGTCGCAGCAGCCTGTCCTATTTGAACAGTTCCAGTCATGATCCGTCTCTTATATCTAATTATTTTCCGGATTAATTTTCCAAGCCTTTCAGTATCGACAATAGTAATGCGACCTATTTTTTTTTTAAGTGCCGTCTTACATGTCTAATTGTTCTAGATTAGATATTAATATACGATGAATTATTGAATATATGTTATGTGAGCATCCATCCACATTTTCGTCTCCATAAATTGAAAAGGACATCTGAACGCGGCCGCTGTTATACCACTGAAGAAAATAAATATATATTTGTAGATATTTCCGAATGGAAAGCGTTGTCGATATAGCCAATTTTTTTTTAATTATTCCTTAGATTTCATTTCTACTTTTCCCAGCTCTTATCGTACCAATTGCAAAAACAGCCTTCTCTCTTAGATTTAAATTTGGATTTAACCGAGGGGAGTATCGTTTGCCATGCGGCCATCTTTCGTTTATTGTGCACCGCTTGCATTACAGTTCTTCTAGAAGTCCCACTCTTCCTAGGAAGGGCAGTATTTTTTGGGAAGAAATTTCTTCGAAGCCCGCAGGCTTTATTAAATATGAGCCAAGGACCTGAAATCTGCACTGTGCAATGGCCTCGCATTCACACAGGACATGCTCCGATGTTTCATCGTCTTCGCAACATAGCCTATACACATCAGTGAGTCAAATTCCCATCCGATGCATGTGTTTGTTAAGCTTACAGTGTCTACGGACTTATATCTGTGTCTTTGCTATCTGGTATTATTAACTTGAAGGGCAGACGGAGTTTATGCTCAGCAACCATTCTGTCTGCCATTATATCCATTATTTGATTTGCTTCGATTCTTTTGGTTATAGTGAGTAGACTTTCAGAGTTCCATACACTCAAGCTATCTTTTAGGGCTATGTACGCCATGAGTCCAGTCTCCTTTGCAACTATGTCGCCGAGTGCCGCTAAGTTCAATAGCGTTTCTAGAGCGCTGGGTGATGGTGTGCACATGGCACCAGTTACACTTAGGCAGACCAACTCTTGGAGCTTATTTAGCTTTTTGGTGGTTCTCTTTTTCGTGCATTTATTTCCCCATGCTGCTACGGCATAGGTGACCATTGCTCTGACTACTGATTTGTATACCCAAATCATAATAAGCGGCTTGAGTCCCCATGTTGAGCCAGTCAGTTTCCTGCAGCTCCACAGTACGAGTGTACATTTTTGGATTGTTTTATCAATATGCTTGTTCCAATTCCGCTTATCATCAAGAATTTTCCCGAGATATTTGGCTACTTTAGTCATTGAGATCTCCTTATCAAATAGGACAGGGCTTGTTATGTTCGTCATTTTCCTTCTTTTGATAAAGGGTATAATTGTTGTTTTGTTGGGATTGACTGATAGGTCGTGTGCGACAGCTCTCATAATATGAGGGCATCCCACCCTCTTGAATGCAACTAATTGTTGTTTCAATAACTTGTCTTGTTCTAACAGAGTGGATCGATTCGTTTAGGCTTTCTGCTAGCTGCCTTTCATAGGCGTGACGATTTGTATGCCTAGGAATACGATATGTCAATGATTCAGTAAAATCAGTTGCAATGTCAAGTCTTAATTGTTTGTGATATGACATTGAGGGTTCCTCTGAAACATACCAGTTGCTAACCTTAGAAATTATTGTATAGGTTCCAAGTATTATATCGAGCACCTCTTGCCTTAGAATATTTGCAAAGGGCTTATTGCCCCGATTCAACACGAGGACGTTATTTGAAAATATAAATTCAATAATTTACTCACCCCGTTTATTGATATCCGAGCTTCCCCAGATGGTGTGGTGGGCCTATGTGTTGCACCCGAGTATTATCTGGATCTCTTCCCGGTTACAGCGTTCTACCAATTCTTGAACGGCAGTTAGCGGGGCGTTTTCATTGTCTCCAGGAAGATACGCCGAGGCGATTATCGTCCTCGGGTGTGTATGTTCGGTGACACTGATAATTTCCGCTTCCAAGTCTTCCATACAGAACTCTGGAATTGGTAGTTAGTATATGTATTGAAAAGTAGGCAGGCCATGGCCTGTTACTTGTTTTGTCATATACTAACTTATCTGCATATGTTAACCCTTTGATTGTTCCGTCATTTATCCACGGCTCCTGTATCGTAGTTACACTTAGTTGCTTTTTTGTGAATCTCCTTCTCAGTACAGCGGTTCCTGCAAAGGCATGATGGAGATTCCCTTGGATGCATTTGATCATCATCGAGGTAAAGAATCCTAGGGTTGGTTGTTTTTTTAGGCCGCATTTTATCGTAGCCTTGACATCCGTGCCAGCATCCACACACTGCCCCCTCCCCTTTCTCCTTTGGTGCCACTACTCCACTTTGGACACTGAGTTCTTTTTCCGCGGTCAGACCCGAAGGTCCAGCCTATATCCTGTGTTCAGTTCTACCTCCCATTGATATTCCTTTTGTTGAGGTCTAGAAACCGAAGCCCTTCCCCCGGTTGCAGGTTTTCCGGATGTTCTCGCAGAAAATTTGTCCGTTGGGTCCGAAGGTCCAGCCTGCATGCTGCCTTCAGCTCTACCTCCCGAAAATGTTCCTTTTGTTGAGTTGTACAGATTGAAGCTTTTCACCCAGTTGGAGGTTTGCCAGAAAGTCACACAGGGCCCCTACCACCAGGGCCTTTACTGGTCCTTGCACGTTGCTCCGCACTTTCTGAGCTTCGGCGTTCTTTAACTCTTATCTGTACTTTAGACCAGTCCAGATCGGGTCTGTAGTTAACCTTCTCCAGGATCTTACAAGAGTCTTCGTCGATACTAAGTGTCAACGTTTGTCCTTTCCCATGGACCAATCAAAGGTAGCAGACCCTCGTTTTCGTTATTTAGTCTTTTTAGTATGGTATCCGGTGGGAGATGTTCCTCTCCCGGAATCCATACTATGCCGATTTTTGATTTCGGGAATTGGCTCTCCTCCAGCAGCTTTAAAGTAGTCCCTGGGTGTGGAGTTAATCCCGTCACCGTATTTTCTAACCATTTGCGGCTTTCAGTGTTGGCATATGCAATGGTTAGCCAGCTTGGTTTTATTGAGCAGCCTTGGAATTTTGGATTTGTGCCGTCTTCCGGTTTCTTATCAAGTTCCTCTAGATCGGCTTTCTAAACCATCTACAGCTGCTCAGTGTTCATTGGCGTATTGCCCATGATTTCCGCTTTAATCCCCCAGGGTCTCTTTGTATGTGACATTATGTGTGCATGCGTTTTTCTTTATTGGCGGCACTATTTACGAGTCCTCTTCAGACCGGTGCCTTTGGCACCAACCTCTGCCGATTCTAGCGATTTTCTGCACTTTTGTAGAGCTTCTTCGAACTCTGCTCCTGCAGCTAAAAGATTTTTCAGGTATCTCCCCACCGCTCCGTTTAATTTAGGCTGTTTATTGAGCTCTAATTTCCGTAGGGCTGGTAGTTGTTCGGAAACAAGTGGCTGTTTATAGTTGCCTTGTTCCGTACTATCTGCTTGTGTGAGTACCAAGTCTTCACTTTCAAATTCTTCCGTTTCCATTCAGGAGCATGGGAGTGGATCCGTTACGGAAACTTCCTCCTCTACTTCGTCGGTTATTTTAAAGAAGCAATTTTGTTCGCACGAGTAGCTAGGGAATTACAGTCACCTGCAGAGCCCCGCTATGTTTAAACTGGGGGCGGACTAGTATCCAGAGTTCGCATACTAGTGGCTAAGCTCCGGCTTATCCATGCAGCCCTCGGCGTATGCTGTTCCACCTTGGCTTCGGTTGGATACAGAATTTAGCTCATTAGTCAGTGTCAAACCCACCGAACAGTGATTACCACCACCTCGCACTACGTGAAGGTATTCGTATCCATGGCTAACGTTTTCACTACACCCACCACTGGGTTGACAGTATAGTCGGATTCATTAATGCCAGAGAAGGTTACTCTGTTTAGCATCATCCTAACTACGGTGCAGCTTTCTCACTTAGTTTAGTTGTTAGATTTAGAGTAAAATAGGTGTTAAAGACTAATTTAAAATTCTCGTCTTTTGGAATTGTCCTTGATAGCCGCATAACTACATATATCAAAGCAGAATTCCAAGTTAGTGTTTCATATTTCTGTGACCTTTTGCTTGGTATACTTCAAAATTATGAGTAATACCATTTGAGCGAACTGCATAAAACGAAAAGCTTTAAACCTCACTTTATTGGTTGTTTTGGCATGTATTGCTTTAGAAATGATTTTCCTTTAAAGGGTATCACCGTTTCATCTATGCATAAGTATTCCTCCCTTGTAATGCTTTGATGATACGCTTATCAATGGACATGCTTTCAACAATTTATCACCGTGCTTTTCAATAAGAGAACATTTCAATCTGTTTCTAATGAATGGAAATGATTTTTTGTACTAGTACCCGGAAAAGTACTTATGTATTTGTATTGGTTATTCCCAATACATATTAATAAATAAAAAATTTATTGTCCTTACGATAGTTTATAAGCCAATTAATTTGTGTAGCTCTTCGACTGAAACAAGCTTAGATTTTCGTTTCGTAAATATGATGTATTTTGATTATGATTTGTATCTTTTAAAATTTGTATGTACATGTCTACATGGAAATATTGGCTGAAGTATGTGATCTGTATTTTCACTTTTTCTGCAATTAAAACTGCTTGAAGAGCACACCTGAAATAATAATAAAAACATTAAAACAAATCCTTACTTCCCTCAGATTTTCCAGATTCCTCCAGTTACAGCTGCAGGTACATCCTCCATGTCAGGAACGCTTCTGAAATGAAAATTAGACATAGATATTAGTTTGAAGTAACTAATTAAACAAAGTAGTATACAAAAATTACAAGAATAAGCAAATTACATGCAAAACTGCCAAGAAACCAATTTCTGGGCAGTACAACAACAAAAACATGCAAATGTAAATAATGTAATTTCGTTGCAAAATTCATATGCTCTGCATAATAAACATTTGCAAAACATGCAAATATGCTTAAATATGCAAAGCATAAAAACTTGCAACACGCACATACATTATAATTAATAAAAATCAACAATTTATACCATTGTTGACATGTCAAAAAATCACTTTTCCAACATGAATAATTTAACAGAATTTGTATATTTTCTGCAAATTATTCATACTGGAACACATAAATAATTAATAAAGAACACTTAGAAAGTAATAAAATGCACTTACCTGGACAATTAATCCATAATTTGCGATGAAAAACACGAAAAACAACACGGCACTAACGAACTAAAATACCGCGATCGCGACTGTCAAATTGACTCGCGAGAAAGTCAATTCGATGAAGTTGGCCACGCGCTACCTGTTGGTAATACTTAAAAACCGCGAAAGTTACCAGGTAAGCAAATATTCGCGAAAAAAGGTAAATTAAATTCCCATAATAAGTGGGAAAGAGAAAGATACGAAAACGAGATGCAAGAAAAATGAGAAATATTTGCGTTCCACATTGGAAATTGTCATAATATGGCAGGAAGCCGCCATCTTGATAAATTTCAGAAAAATTAAAATATTTAATAAAATAAATTACGAAAATTCATGGATAATTTAAAATAAATTAGTTGAAGGAAATTGGCACATTTTGACATAAGCGTACAAGTCAAGCAAAGTCGAAAAATATGCTTAATTTGCATTTTTATTGTGGAACATACATATGTCAAAATGGCCGCTTAGAGCCTATAAAAAGGGAGCAATTTCTAAGATCTCTGTCAGTTTTTTGACAGCGATCACAAGTATAGTTTCAAGCAAGTTTTTCTCAGCAGATAGTATTTTTTTTAGTTTTCAGCAATAAGCATAAAATAAAACGTGCCATTAAAGGTACAATATTTTTACATGCTTAAGATTTGTGTGCAGTGGGTGTTGGCAGAGGACAGGAAATTTTTGGGTTCTTTTTGTTCTACAGATAAGTATTGTGTTAAATTAGTGCGTAGATTTAAGTTTCTTGCATACAAATTAAATACATGCCAGTTTTCGGCATTTTAATGATACATGCAACGAAACAAATTAGTTAAGTAATTAAGTTAAAATAAGTGCAAAGTGAATTAAAATAAGTGTATAACGCGTAAAACTAGAAAGGGCTACAAATTGCATTTAGTTAAATATATGCCAAAATACGGCATAATAACTACATATGCAATCGAACAATTAATCAACAGAATTAAATTAGTGAAACAATTAAATTGTAGTGAATTTATAAATTGAAGTGTTTCACATTAGAATTATTTAATAAATACAGCATTAAACATAAGCACACATATCTTTTTTTTCATACCGCTACGCTGTCCACCTAAATGCCGTAATATAGCTGTAGTTATCGATTGCAGCTACATTACAAAACAAGATTTTTTCAATTCGTTTTGACTTTTCGGCTGGTATAGTTGACGGACCTGCAACATCGACTGCAGTCACTGGTACCTCAACTTCGTTTACTAACGCTAAATCCGCTATCAGCCTCTTGTTTGATTGTTCACTTCTAAAACAGACAAAGTCGGCCAATATCTTATCTATATCAAAGTTCGCATGTTTTTCTTCTGATTTTTCAAGATCCGCAAAATTTTCTCTACATATTTTATAAGCTTTCCTTCGTATATACTTGCGAAGATTTCCTGAAAGAATAAAATGAGCATATAAAAAAATAATGTTGTCATATGAGAAAAATTTCTATACCATGAAAGCAAGTTGTTACCAAATGGCAACAACCAAATTCAAGTAAATTGAGAGACCACAAAAATAAACTTAAAAAAATTTTTTTTTTAGCTTGAAGCCACAATTTAAGCTACTTCTTCATATTTATAATGCAAAATAAAAATAAAAATTTAGGAATTGATGACATTACATATAAACACTTTCCTACTGTGTAATAAACCCTGTGGTGGCTTGGCGACGCGTTGTGGTCTGCCTTGCGTGGCAACATCACAATTATAGGATTTGCTCTAAGTACAGTGAAAGTCACTTTGCGAACTAGCGTGTCTGTAGTAGGCTTCGATTTTAATATAGAAAGGGATTCTTATGTCAGACAACCAGACAGAATATTTCAGTTTACTAATACTTTTGTCAACTTATAATTTGTTAGAAATTTGTATGATATAAAAAAATATATCTTTTCACCAAATAAGGACGAAGTCAACCCATGACAATTAAAAAGAAGTGAAGATATCAACAATGCCTCGACTTTAATTGATGCCTCAATGGTTTCCAAGATATTTTCTAGGTCATTTCAGAATCCCAAAAGCTATCACAACGGGACGCAGCTATACTAAATTCAAGGGGAACTCTGCTAACAACCAAGAGATGGAACTCACATTAGGTCTGTTCGCGTACTTCTCGTGCAAAAACTTTCTAGGTAAAAACTTACTCGTGTGGTGGGGGAAGAATGTAAAATGCATGAAAAAGTACGGGAACGCTTTTCATGCAATTTCGTGAAAAATAAGTAGAAGAAGTGTAAAATAATATTTGCGAATGAGTGTCGTTTTACTTTTTGTAACTTGTTGCAGTCTTGAAAAGTCCTATGAGAGTATTGAATACTTAAACTATCTTCATTCGACATTTTGATTGCGCTTTAAAAACTTTTCAGAAAATTCCAAAAATGATCTTTTCCTATGACAGTTGTCAATTTTCCTTGCAAGAATTGTGCAGTAACTAAAAACATCGGGTAAATTCATGCAAGAGGGGAAGCTGTGACGTATGCAAAACTCGTGTAATTTTGTGTGCACGAGAAAGTACGGGAACGGAAATTGGGTAAGTTCATGCAAATTCATTGCAATGCATTGTCCCAAAACTGAGTACGGGAACAGACCTATTCAGTGTCTAAATAATTGGAGCACCAGGGATCCGACATCTACATGGTGTGATTTCTGATTTAATCCGGGAAAAATTTTCAGTTTTACCAAAAAACGTGTTTTCTCGAAATAATTATCACTAGAGTTGAGCATAAAATTGTAAATGTACCCAAAATTAGAAAATTGAAAAAATGAAATCTTTTCTGGTGTTATTCAACTTATTTTCTTCGAAAAATTGCATCCTTATAAATTAGGTTTAAAAAAAGATACCAAATGGTGTAATTTTACTTTTCAGCTTGATAATTGCGATCATTCATTAGCTCAAGATCTTTCGCGTCCTAAATTAAACACCTTTAAATACCACATTTAGTTTTTGATAGAAAATGTACCGTAACAAAGATCCAAAGACATCATTCTGTGTTAATTCTGGTGGGCTCTAGATTACATTTTCTTCCAGTTGTTTTCTTTTCTTTGAAGTGTTCGGTTGTAATTAAAATGTTCATGAAGAAGTGCAAAGATATGCTATGGTAATATCATCAGATTATTAAAGAGTTCCTCAAAAATATTTATAGTGCATAAGTTATTAAGTACAATAAAAAGAAAGAACAATATATCGGGTGATTTTTTTGGAAGACTTCTATTGAAATGAGGTCATGGAATTAGTTTTCAGCTAAAAAAACTGCGACTTTTATTATTTTATTATTATTATATTTATTACTTTAATATGTTGTTCCTATGTATAAGAGGGAAAAGTCCGTATGTTTGAAGCAATTGCATACTTACTGTTCAGGCCACACCAATATCCCTCGATGATTCCTGATTCTTCCCCAATATATGTTCCTAAAAAATAAAACAAAGAAACCACAAAGTATCTAGTTCTAAATAATAAATCTTAGAATACTTATCTGAAGGGAAGAAAAAAAATGAACAACATCCTATACACTATCTAGATAATCCAGAAGTGCTTCAACAAGTCCACTTATCAAAATTAAGCCACAAATTTGCAGATGGCTCTTCTTCACTAAAGCTACTTTTATCTAAAAAATAAATATAAACTTTATCAAAAAAATAAGAAAATATGTACCAAGTATACGTACCGCAGTATGTTTACGTTTTCGTAATGTCATTTAAATGACATAACATCACGTCAGATGGTTTTCGCCGCAGTAAGAAATCAGTGAGTGAAATCCAACCTTTAGTTCGATAATGGTCACAATATGACGTCACTTTAGGACGCTGCCGTCAAAGTTTAATCAAAAGTAACTTTAAGAACGAGCGTTGCCAGGGCAACCCATCATGTAGCCGAAACGTAGCAGTTCACGGCGGCTATAAAAGGGCGACGAGCCACAGCAGAATGTCCATTCCCAATTCAGAATTTGATCTGAACATATCAGAATTTACTCTGATTTTTCCTAATTATCCAAAACCCAATTTTGCTTCCACCCAAGTTGGACTTTACTCCTACTGCAGAAATCTATTTCCTTTATTTCCGTCCTTTATCTATGCAGGAATTTACTCTTTGCTGCAGAAATCTACTTCCTTTATTTCCGTCCTTGATCGAAGCAGGAATTCACTCTGCTGCAGAAATTTACTTCTGCTTCACCTTTATTCACCATCTGACCGGGAATTTACTCCTGCTGCAGAAATTTACTCCTGCTGCAGAAATTTACTTCTGCTTTATTTCCACCCTTCACCTGAGCAGGAATTTACTCCCGCTGCAGAAATCTACTGCTGCTTCATTTACATTCTTCACCTGAGCAGGAATTTATTCTTGCTGCAGAAACTTAATTCTGCTGTAACACTGAAGTCTTGCACACTGCAGCATACAAATTGCAACTACGTGCTGTAACGTTTTCCATTTCTTTGCTACTGCCCACACGTTGTAGTATACTTCATATTGAAGAAATTCACGAATATAATTGAGGAAAAGCTCTGTTGTTTTTTCAGAATAATGCAAGGGAGCAGACACAGTGACGGCACTAGAATTGTTTTAGAGTTTAATCATTGAACCATTGAATTTTATTTGAATTTTTACATAGTTTTGGAATATTTTACATTTTTTTTTAATTTGTTAAGAGATTTAAGTTCATTGAATTGTTGAATAGACTGTGAGAGGTTAAGGTTTACCTCTGAATTATATTGAACTTTGGTGATAGTAATTTTAAGTAATATATGTATTCTACTGAATAAAATTTTGTATTTGAATTTTAAAAGTTGAGTTATCCTTTCACAACCGGCACCTCCCTTCACTTAAGTACAGATCTCACACTTACTTTTTTAAATGCATATCTACTAAAAGTAAATTCATTATCTACTTTAAATTATTATAAAAACTGGAATATGCATATTTTTATTTTGGGCTTTCCTCATGCCAAAATATTCCAGAAGAGGTAATTTTTATTCAAATAGGTATGAAGAATTCTTCACTGTATAATTGAAGGTATGAGGAAAAATTGAAAAATATTTTAACCCATTCGTACACAATTAAGTTATAGGGAGAAAAAAAAATTATTTTTTACTAAATCGTAGTAAAAATAGTCCAAATAATTCATTTTTGCTAAATTTTATTTTAAGAGAATAACGCATTTTGGAGTTTTGGACGTGTACATTATAATGTACATTGGGTATTAAATGACATTGACTAACTAACTTTTATAAATTTTTTTTCCAATATTGGAGAACTTCAAAAAAAAAAATTAATAATAACGTTAGTTAATAAGAACTATTTTTTCTCAACAAAAAGCAACGTATTTTATAATTTTTTTTTAAACTTCAACAAAAAATAAAGAATTCATGGAAAGTACGTAACAAAAGTAAAAATAGTGAAATTAATAATTATTTGGATACGTCCTAGATGAAGATGTTATAATTAAAAAAAAAAAATAAATAAAAGGTACATGACTTATCATTTTTCAATAGTTATCTATGAAAAGCCTCGAAGCAATTTCTCTCCTTCGTAATAAATAAGTGCACATTACATTTTCCGCAATAAAAATTAGTTCTTTCTCCAGATCGTCCAGCTTTATAATTCCATTTTGCATCGCTTGGCTTCTTTTTTGCCATCATGAAAGGGGATATGGTCAAGTTTATCGAATTGCACCTCTCTTGTTGGTCTTTGTTCTTTAGTTTTCTTCAAGAAAGAATTTTTTTGGATATCTCCGGTATATAGCAAAAGATAAAAAAATGTTCTAATTTGTTATTTCATCACACAATCCATTAATTTTTTGGTGACAAGTTTCAAGTCTTGGTTTGACTCATCAACAGGTCCCAAATAGCGAAATTGGGTGATTAGAAAAACAAATGAAAAAATGAAAAAAGAAGAAAGAAATGAAAAGTTTAAGAAAAATAGAAAAAAAACAATTTTTTTTATTTATTAAAAAATTTAAAAAATTTTAAATAAACAGATTCATTCGAAGCGAATCGAACCTGTATACGCCACGCAGTGGGCTGAAAAATGAAGAAGAAAAAGGAAGAAGAAGAAGTGTTTCGTGTCAGCAGAAAACCTTCCACTCATCGGTGCAGCTTGGTTTTCTGCCTGCTGCAGACGCTTGAAAATAGATCAAACCGATCTCTTCTCATATAAACTCAGAATAAATTCTGGGTGTGAATTATATGAGGAAAAAACACTCCTATACAAGCCCAGGAGGAAAAATAAATAAAAAGAGATTACTCTTTTGGACTTTTTACCGGGTTAAACTTAATTTTCTTCAAGAAAGAATTTTTTGGGATATCTCCGGTATATAGCAAAAGCTAAAAAAATGTTCTAATTTGTTATTTCATCACACAACCCATTAATTTTTGGTGACAAGTTTAGTTTGGTCAGCTTTTGGTCAACCTTTTGGTCAACCTACTGGTCATCCCAGACCAAACTTTGTCCCACGTCAATCACCTCCACATATTCGTCATCCTGCAAATATAGGACAGCGACGATCAGGCAGTCCTATCAGAAGATGGAACCTGACGTATAACGGCAACAACTCAGAGCTCTCTGTAAATGAATTCATTTATAGTCGAAGCGCTCACGCACTCCGCTCTAGAAGGGGATTTTGATCTCCTAGTTAGAAACATGCTTACGTTATTAACAGGACCAGCGAAGGACTGGTACTGGTCGATATTACGGCATAACCCTTTTCCAACTTGGGAACTTATCAAGATGGGATTGTCCATCGAATGGGGAGCGCTCAAGGATGATGTAAAAATACGATTACAGCTGATGCCTCGAAAGCAAAAGCCTGGTGAACTATTCGCTATGTATCACCATCATTTAGGGTTGCTGCGTGATCAGCTACAGAACGCCATGCCAGACCAAGAGTTTCTGGAGATTCTCAAATCGAACTTATTGCCTGAGATTCAGGAAAAAATATGCCTGCATCCCACCGATACGATAGGACAGCTGAGATCGCTTGTTACTCGTATCCAAGCTACGCAGATACGAATTGCGACATCTGGTAGTTGGAGCCCGTACCGGAACCAACGGGTGCACGAAGTTGACAACTTTCAGACCTTGGACCCTGAACTGGCAGTAGCAACAGGCAGTGACAACAGCCTATGTGACGTGTCGAGTATTTCGGCCAAACACACTATTGTATGCTGGAACTGTGACCAGTCCGGTCACTTTTATTAAGACTGCAGGCAAGAGCGACAAGTTGTGTTCTGCTATGGACGCGGACGCAAAAACGTTTTAAAGCCTGAATGTCGGCATTGTAGACAGAAAAACCTGAGACGGGTCGGGAATACCACCACCTCTTTCCGACCGGCATCAACGGCACAAGCAGCAACTGTAACGTACCCTCCAGTTCAAACCCCGAGAACAAGGAGGAAGGTCCGCTCCATTAGCAGATCACATTGACGAATCTCTCATTCAGTGATTCTGATGATATCAGCAAAACACCTGCAAGTTTGAATACTTCATTGATAGAGGCGGAGAACTTGATAGACTTCTCCGCAGATCTTCAAGCTCCCATTTCCACTTCTGGGGAGCCCATGACATTATTAGACACTTCTTTGGAAGAGTCTTCAATTTTCGATGTCTCGATAACACCTACAGCACCTTTAGCTGACAAAGTTACTGAGCAGGAGGTTTGGCCTCCTGTCATTTCTATATTAAAACGGCCACCAAGCTTTGTTATGACCAGTGGGCGTGAGCCAGTTTTACATCCGCTGACGCCGTATCATACGCGTCTGCAGAAATACAACGCAGCAAGAGACCGAATCTTCTCCTCAGTGGCAGAGTTAGCCGAAATAATGTTTCCTGACTTGTATAATTGTGCCCCCCAAAGTCAAATGGGAGGATGGGGCCGGCAAAGGAAGGTAAAAGATCTACGCCTTCCACCAAAATACGGGTAAGTGACGTAAGGGTCCCTTCAGGATCGAGTGGGTACTGACTGTTTGTTGTTGGCACGAAGAATTTTTTTGTATATGGTAGACGGCAGCGGCAGGTCTTTTTGTAGAACCCCCCACACTCTCCGCCAATAGCTGAGGCATACTAGCGTGCCGCCCTGCAGTCAACGCTGTCCGTCGGGTGATCTGTCAGCTCATGCTGGCAGTCGGGACTTTACGTCCCAAGCGAATCACTCATCCTAGTTCCATAACATGATATTTTTAGAATAAGTAATAAAAATTAACATTTTAGAAAGATATAGACAGGTACTTATACCAGCGGCTTTTTAAAACGATGTGACACCCATGAGATTATCGTAAAAACTGAAATGGATGCGTTAGATTTGTCGGGCACACGAACACGCAAACAATTTAAGTAGTAATTTAGAATGCAACGTTGCATAATTAACATTTATGAGATAATACACAATTAAGTTATAGATTACCAAAATTGATGTACATTATAATGTATATCTGGTACGAATGGGTTAAACTAAAAAAGCGTTATATAAAAAACATACAGCTTTTTTTAATATTACATTCTCGTGTTTTGAGTTAAAATTCAAAAAGTTTAATTAAATTAAATTTGGTGTTTTCTTTTAACACCCATCACGTTTAGAATTTACATTTACATTAAAAAGTTCCATATTAATCTTTTTTGAAGGTAATTTGATTATATTTTCGGCATCATATGCCACATTCAGAAGGTGCAATAATTTTACCCACTGATATGCTAGAGCCAAAGAATTTTTCCACTTATTTCTTGAAGAAAAGTTCACATTAGATCAAGAAATTTCGACAATTTGCATTTGATAATTGTGTGGTATCTCAGTCAATAAAGAAGTAATGAAGAAAGTGAAGAAATTGATAATTACCAATGAAAAATGCAGATATGCATAAAACAATTTTTATTCCTCCATTTGTCACTTTAAAATTGATTCAACTCTTGCAAAATCGACGTTCGTTCCTTCAATTTTTCAATTATTCCACCAAAGTAAAATTCCTTACGGAAATAAGTGTATCGGTATTTATTTCTTCAAGTAATACTGACATAAATGAATTTTTCGAAAAACAACAACACTTTTTTGTCAATCGAGAAGTAGATTTTTTCTGTTCGAATTTCTTTTCTCTATATACCACTTCAAGGAATCGGCACAGAAAAAAATTCCTTGAGCATTCAATGACTTTTTTTTTACATAGTTTTTGTATAGAAATAAAAATTCTTTGGCTCTAGCATACCGGGCTTTACCCGGGGATTACACGAAATAGTACAGCTTGCATGCAAGCCTCCCTTCCAACGCGACTTTTAACTTGACAGCAGAAGGCAGTTCGGTTGATGTCTTATCATCTTGCATGCAAGTTCATTTAAAAATTGGCATTGAGGCATAAAGTCATGCGTATATTGGAAAATTATAGCAATAAAGGAAGTAGCAGAATGATAAAAACCCAAGAAAAGGTTAAGAGGAAGGTGTTGGTAAATGATGTAATGCAAATGATCCCACAAAATCTCATTTTTCCATAATAAATTTATCAAATTCTCTCAAGCAATTATTTTCCGCCATCTTGAAAACTGCATAATATCAAAATACTATCACCTCAGCTGCTTTTTCACCACTCAAGTTCGCTGAAAGCTGAACTGCCAGCATGGCAGTAGAGGTTACATGTGCAAGAAGTATGGCAGTGCGGCTTACATGAAAGCTGTACTATTACGTGTAACCGCCGGATTAGGAGTTAAATTTAATTCTAAATGTAGCCACCCAAATAGATATATTTCATTTCAATCCAAATGGTGGAGTATTTGACATCGATTTGGATTGAAAACAGCACCATTTTCTTACTGTGTACTTGATGATATAGGCCTGACGCGTCAGACTGTGCATATTGAACCACATTAATGTCTTCACACATTAATCACAGACCTCAAGAAATTATTAAAATTATTGGTCGCCACGTCAACTCACGCTGTTATAGGGCCAGCCTGTAGTTACAGAATACTCTCGCTTAGTCTATTGAGATCCTAGTCACGGCTCCGTCGTGTCTGTCATAGGGACAGACCAAATTCTGATACAAATATGATTGAGTCTTGAATCCTCCTTACAGATATAGGTGTTCTGCATAATATAGACAGCCGACGTACTTGAGACCGTAAGTACCACAGTGGATCCAGACGCGACTGGACTTGGCTACAGTCAAACGTAATCTAGTTCCTTTCTGAAGATAGACGACTACCTCAGGCCAGGTTGTCGCGTTTCTTCTATTGCGAATACAATTGCTAAATACTGTACATAGCCGGTTCAATAAATAATTAATACATTTACTACCAAAACCCCTTCAATTTTCCATTGTTCTTCACGAACAATCAGATTTCAAATGAAAGTTGAAACTAAGTGATTTACTTTGCGAAAGTCTTATGTAAGGAAAAGGGACGATAAAAAGGATTATAACGTGCACAGCAAGAAAGAATAATAGTTGCAATGCGTGTTGCCATATGGCAAAATGACCGAAAGTGTTAACTAAATGAAGTTATTATTGTGGTGTAAATTTTTACGTATGTAGGGGAACCCGGGGCATACTCGTAGTGACGAGTGAATAATATCTATAATCATCTTTATTCTAAACTCGCGCTATGATACTCAGAATGCAGGGTTAAGTATTGCCAACATATGGTCAACAAATTTTTCACAATATGTCTATGTTTGTTGTATGAAAATATCAGACGAATGTTGCAATTATAACACGAACAAATTTTAACTTCGCCAAGGATTGTGTTTGAGGAAATATTTATGGTGTGCAATGTTTCAGGATAATGATAGGTTTCATATTAGTTTTCATTAAATTTTGCATAACATGTCGGAAAAAGACTAAATACGACCTTTTTGCTGGGCATAATGACGAGCTTTTTACGGGGCATAATCATTTTTTGATTTTCACACTCTGGTAGGCTCAACGAAGAGCGGATTGAAAATACATAATTTTACATTAGAAGAAAATTCTTTGTCAAGGAAAATGATTCCAGTAATTAGTGTGTTTAGTATTTCGCAAACTGTGAATTTTTCAGACGTTGGCTGCTCAAAAAGCGAGAATTCATTATTTTGTAAAAACAATATTTCTTCGAGTTCTATGTATACAAGTAAAATTCTGAAATGTACACATATTTATCCTAAAACTTCCAAAATCCAGACATTGTTTTAAAGGTAAAATATCAGATGTTTTCAGTTCGCATTTTTCGAATTCGAAAGTTGAGGTGCTCCTAATTTTAGAATGTATAATTAATTTTATTGTAAAAACCATATTTCTGCAAGGCTCATTATATGGAAGTGATCCTCCAAAGGTAACTGGAGATCCCAATATTTTTAATGATTTTTTTGTCACGAATTCCATGTCAGCGTCTCTGGTATCTAATTGCAGCGCTGCTACGGAAAACTTCCCAGTTGATGGCTTTGCCTTGCGGCATGTTGACGAAAGGGAGGTATTGCTGGCTATGTGTGCAATTAATTCTGATGCAACAGGGCCAAATGAGTTGCCTCCTCGTTTCATTAGAGCGATTGCACGGGAAATAGTCAAAGTTTTAACCCATATATATAACTACTGTTTAATGACATCTAAGTTTCCCACCAAGTGGAAGCAAGCGGTTACAATACCTATCCCCAAAAAGTCTTCTGCTTCTGCTCCAAGTGATTGTCGCCCAATTAGTCTTCTTTGCTTTTTTTCTAAGGTATTGGAGAAGATTAAATATATGCAGACCATCGACAACATAAATAAAAAGGGCTACTTGACTACATGGCAGTCTGGATTTCGTCCAAATCATAGCTGTGAAACTGCTATGCTCAAAATTTCGTCGGATGTTCACGAAGCTCTAGATAATGACCATCTTACAATTCTCATATTGCTCGATTTCAGCAAAGCATTTGATTCTATTATTCTATTAATCATGGTAAGCTGCTGAAAAAGCTATCTCAAGGATTCTTTTTCTCTTCATCTGCTATTCAGCTCTACAAGAGCTTCATAAGCGGACGGAGTCAACTTGTAAAAGTACAGAGCTCCCTCTCTGACTCGGAGAATTTATATAGTGGTGCCCCCAGGGATCAATACTTGGCCCACTCTTATTCAGTCTTTATATAAATGACTTGACCGACGTAATTCATGACGCTGCAATACATCTGTATGCTGACGACGTGCAGATGTATCTCAGCAGGCCTATTGGCTTAACAGAGGATTGCATATGCAGACTGAATGAAGATCTCCAGCGTGTGTATGATTGGTCTGTACAAAATAGGTTAAAATTAAATCCTGTTAAATCAAATTGTCTGGCGATCTATAGAAAAGACATTGATACTGATATTTTACCACCAGTAATTATAAATAACACCAGACTTCACTATGTGGATTCTGCAAAGAGCTTGGGTTTTGAGCTTAATTCGCGGTTCTCCTGTTGCAACCATATCAGTGCTACAATTGGAAAAATATATGGGTGTCTACGGCAGCTGTGGCTGACTTCTAACTTACTTTCGCTTCATATGCGAAAAAACTGGTTAAAGCCCTGGTAATACCTCATTTTACCTATGGTTCCGTAATATTTTCATTTCTGGACTCAGTGTGTCGTAGAAGACTCCTGGTTGCATACAATGACGCGTTACGCTACATTCAGGCTGCCTCGGACCAGTCACATATCGCCTTATATATCGACCTTGCTTGGTTGCTCTCTAGAGGGCTACTTAACCCAACGCAGATTAAAAGTTCTACATAAACTGATATACAATAGGAAGCCATCGTATCTTTTCGAGAAACTGAATTTCTTGCAATCGACTAGACATAAGAAACCTTTGATCCCTCGATGCAGGTCGCAGTATGGACAGTGCTCTTACTTTTTCCAAAGCATTCGCAAGTGGAATATTT
This sequence comes from Dioctria rufipes, assembly GCA_963924295.1. Taxonomy (NCBI): domain Eukaryota; kingdom Metazoa; phylum Arthropoda; class Insecta; order Diptera; family Asilidae; genus Dioctria; species Dioctria rufipes. Next base: position 281,222,859 of record OZ002740.1, on the reverse strand, counting down.
TAACAGGTGATGTTCAATGCACGACTGTCGGCAGAACTTTTGCAGAGCTTATTAAATCAGCGGATATTTGTTGAAAATTATTGGCAGTTTGAGTGTCTCTCAGTTTTTAGTCTATATCTCTTTTATCTATCTTCCATCTAATTTCTCTTCTTTTTCATATTGTATTAGTTTAGTGTAATTTAGTTTATTTTATTTTGTTCTTGCTTGTTCCTTAGTTTTTTTTTTTTGTAAATAACTAACTTTTTGCTTTTGATTTTTATCTTATTTTAAGTTTAGTTTTATTTTTCATTTTATACTTTTTCTATTTATAAGTTTGTTTTTTTTTGTTTTTCCAAATTCACTTTGTACAATAAGATTTTGTAATCTTTGTGCGGAAATAAATGATTATTGTTATTATGTTCATTAATTAATAATAATATGTTTTGATAAAAAATATATTATTTCATGTATTAAATATAACTCGTTATTATGCATCGAGCCCTTCGTCATTATACCCCGTATGTGGGGCATAATGACGAACTGGTCATCACTCCACTTAGGTCAACAGCGCACTTGATACGGATACTGGATGGTCATTATCTATATCACATTTTATCCCTGATTGACCCCATATGGTATTAGTATATTTCAAGTTTCAAGTAATCGATGCAGGGATTTAAGAAAAATCTAGGGAAAAATGGTTCGTCATTATGCCTTGGGCTCCCCTAATTTATCCGTTTTCATAAATTCAAGGATCTGTTCAAATAATACAAGCTCAGATAAATCTTCTTTCTTACGTAAAGGTAAGGTTTTTCTAAAAATATATGATTAATTCAACGTCAGGTAAGAATTCAATACTACAGAACTCTACGTAGTATTCGGTTATCATACATCCAGCCAACATTGTAGCTTTTTCAAGAGATTGGGATACTTTTTTTTTTTCAAAATACTTTCACTAGATATTGAAATAACAACAGGAATATACGGGAACATATATTTTTATGGATCGTATAGATTCTTTTCTGCACGTTCCACTGTCTTGCAATTCTCGCATTTCTTAATACGTTAAAAGACACTAAACCCAGAAAAGTGTTCCACAGAAATATATTAGCTTTTAAGTTCTTCTACTTATCTGTGATATCACAGATCTCTAAATAATCTGAAGGACTTACGTTGATATAGTACTCTCGTTAGAAGCAAAAGTTCATGCTTAATATAGTTAAAAGAAAAATAATGATCAACATGTAGGAGTAGCTTAATATAAATTCAAAAAGTAAAAGAGACTTTTATCGGATTTTTACCAATTAGATGGAATTAAGCATTTTGCTTTTCTTCTTGTTTTCATTTCTAAGAAAATCGTTTGATTTTAAAACATACCTACACCTTACACGTATAAATATACATCCAAATTCTATTTCAAGCTTTTTAAGTCTTCGACATAATCCTCCTTCATTGTTATTCTTGTTATCAGAAACTTTTTCTAAGTGAACAAAATAATTAATCTGTAGTCCTGTACTTGTACTTCACATTTTAAGATTGGGAGGATTCTTATCACTCCTTAATGATCTGTGTATATACCTGAAATTGCTTTAAAATTGCTAGTTATAGATTTACTATTAAATTAGATTTGTGGAGGGGTTGTTATATCACAGAAATTCCTGTACATGAACCTTTATCTGGTGCGTGGGCGTTTGTGATGATTTGAGGTAGTTGGTGATTACTTGTAATATTGCTCAGAAATTCTTATTTCCAGAGCAAGTAAATCCGAATATTTACAAAACTCTTCTGTTGTTAAGTGTTGAAGTTTTAAATGCTTTGGCGGTCCAGCGACGAACTTATTTATTGTAATGAACCAGCTTAACGTCTTCAGATCTGTCCATCTTCACGGGTTAAGGATTACCGGGATGCAACTATTACGAATCGTTTCCTTTGGGTGTTATAAATTGCCAAGACATCCATCATTAAAGTAGATAAGCAAAAGTGGAATTGTGTATAGAAATTACATATAAGGCGATTTCATACTCACACATATTTCCCTACGTTCGTTAAGAATAACAGTTAAGGGGTTATACCCACCTAAGCAGTCGAGAAAAATTGTTTTTTTTTTTTTAATATCATATTCTTATAAATTTGGCTGTTGTCTATTAGCCTACAATTTTTGTTTTCTTAAATTCGCAGGAATATCGCAGTCATAGGCGTTTATACATACTTCAGTTTCTTTGTTTTAATATTTACTGTAAGTCACTCTACTCGCAGAATAAAAAAGAAACGTAACCATTTTTATGAAATGTTAATATCTGTGAAAGAAGCTTTTTTTGGTCATGGAATACTAAAAATAAAATATCGTCACAAGTTATGTTTTGCTGTATGTTTCACTCTGAAGTAGGGTAGACTGGGGTCAATTGAAACATTTGTGAGAAAATCGCATACTGCTACTACATTTCAACTTCGATCAGTTTGGGCATGCGCTTCAATTGCAACTAGATTACCTAGGTCTAAAAGAGCAATATTGTTTTAGCTTCATATGCAGTACTCAAGTAGAAGAAGCATTTAAAAAAACAAACATGGCAAATGTTTCAACTGATCCCTATACCTGGGTCAATAGAAACAGTACCTGGGGTCAATTGAAACATCTGTAAATTAAAATACAATTAATTACTTATAATAATTTTATTCCTAATTCTTTGAAAATAAATCGCAGATATAATTAATAATAGCTCTTCTACTTTAGAAACGAGAAAAGAAAGCTATATGTTCAAAAACAATTTAAATAAAACAAATCAATCAGATTCAGAATTGTGACACAAATAAATGGCAATACCGGCTGTGCTTATTGTTGTTCCGGGATAACTCCGCATCCAAGCGTCACAGCTGGAATTTATTGCTTTTTTGAATGGTCCATACTAAGATCTGTTTGATGGCTGGAGTTTATGGGAGCAATGTGGTGGGAACTACAGTAACATAATGCTGTTTTATTTACAAAAGTCAAGGCAGTTAATATGGATATGTGACGAGGGGTTGCCCAGCACAAGCAATACTTTGGGATAGCCGGAATATTGGTATGTTTTTTAAAATGTGTTAAAAATAGGAGAAACCCTTCGTCTTACATCCATACTGAAGGGTTACTAGTGCCCACCGCACCTACGGGTCCATCTGGTATGAAGTGATCCTGGAATAGGACGCGAGGAAATACAAAGAAAGGGGAAAATGCATTCCCTATAGCATTAGCTGGAAAAGCCACCGTAACGAGAGTGCCCCGTTCTGCTGATGTTACTGAACCAACTTGTGTTGTTCCCCATCTCGCCACAACTCTATCAGGCTTCTGGACCATTGTTATGCCGGTTTCATTGATATTATAAATATCTCGGAGCTCAAAGTGGTGGCGATCCATAATAATTTGCAAGTTATCGTAAAATGCATACACACTTGTTCCGTTGAAACTAGTAGCTCTTGTTAAACTCCTCGGTTAAGCAGCTCTCATAGAAAACTCTGGGTTTTCGCGCCATAAAAGCTCTGTACCAATCTTCACCAGCTAATGCATTTATTTCCCAGAGGCCTTGGTCCCTATTCTGCATTCTCACTCAATCCACTCACTCGCTCACTTACCCTATTCCACGTGTTTCTTTATTCTGGAACGCAAGTGAGTGAAATATTTGTAGCAAAGTGAGTGAGATATTACTACTGGGTATCCGGTACTCAACACGGTCATTTGTGTTTGATTTGAATAGCTCCTCCGCCTTAAACTGCTATACATACAGAAAAATGGTGTTCTGATAATCTTAAGCTTGCTTTATTATCTTTCGAATCGAAATAAAATTGTTATACCTTTCCTAACAAAATTATATAAACAAATTTATCTGAACCAAATGTTTACGATTCCTCAAACAAAAACTCTCAGCTGAGTAATCATTGCAATGTCGCTATCATGGCATGCCGTGGGCTGATGATATCGAATGTAGCTGCCAACAGATTCGGACTCCGGCTGTACATACACACATGCAATTATTAGTGAACGTAAAATGGTAAGATTATTTTGTAATTAAAACTATTTTATTATTTTGTTAAGTAAGGTATATAGAAAGTGTAGCCTTTGGGAAGCTAAGGAACCAAGCAGTAAATTCCTAGAAGACTATTTTCCTTTATGGATAGTAGTTTAGGCTCTATACAAAATATAAAGTCACATCAAAAATATTCACCACGAATGTGGTGGATTATTTTATTTTACAGTGTACATCGCATTCCATTTGTTTTCTAGAATACCTAAATGGTGGGTGAGTGAGATCGAAGTGAGTGACTTCTCTCATACAGTCATAAGTGAGTGAGATTGCAGAATAGGGGCCCTGGTCTTTTCAGGTTAAATACTTTTGCCAATTCGTATTCTAATTTTCTTACCTCTTTTGTGGAAAAGCCATAGTAAATATCAGCAAATCTTATCAAGTATTTCGATAACACATTCTCCTGTGGTTCATTAAACACTCTACTGTGGGGTGCCTAACCCATCGAAACAGATACTACGCTCTCTTCATTGGACTTTTCCCTTTTCTTCTTGTGACGTGAAATTCAATCCATGTTTTTCAGATGCTGTGCTCAACGAAATGCCTTCTTTTATGGCTTCATATGCATCTTTGTACTGATCTAAGCCACACTCGCCACGATATGTCTTCTTTGAACTATTTCTTGGCATCTAGAAGGTATTTCAAAAAGAGTACAAGGGTCAGTTCAAATGCCTTTCAACCGACCCCAGGGAAAAAATATCAAACGTCTCCAGCACCTCTTTTTATAAATTTAATTATGCAACAAGAAAAAGTAAATGTCATAATAGCAGCTAAGTAATAGTAGCTAATAATCGCATCGAAATATTAATAGTCTTGGCATTCTAAACTACACTCGCGTAAGTATAATAATTTTTTATTAATACACAAAACAATGCAAATTGAAATACTTACATTTGGTGACGAAAAAGTAATAGCTTCACATAAAAATGCGAGTCGTACTGGGAGCGGCCAAACACTGAATGACACGTTGCAACACAAAAACCGCTACCTTTTCTCTTTGGGCTTTTGACGATGTCACTAAACATTTCCGCGTTACTTGATTTGTTTTAATCGACTCCCGTTTCGATTGACCCCACTCTACCCAACTGCAGTTCTTTGCAGCTGTGCTTGCCTCACGCAGCTAAATTTCATGTTTCATTCAAATCTATCAGCTCTGCGAGTGCGGATGACTACTGATTTCAACAGAAAGAAATGATTACATATGTTGTTAATAAATTTCCTTAAGCTATAATATCTATAAAAAAATAATTCTGTTAAGCTAAATTTAAGTGAAACCACACCAATATTTGTGTTGAGCTCAAGTTTTCTAGTGTGAGAGCACAGTGCACGTAGGTATATATATCTAACCGATGTATGAAGGAGCAGTCAAGATATTCTAATAAGAATGCAAATTTGTTGGAATTTCTACACGCTGCCATTCATTTATCACTTATTTATTACTTGGTTTTTTTTTGTGCTTGCATCTCACTCCCTTCTAGATGTTATGAGTGGCTTCGGCTTCAATCATGTACATGAATTTTATGATTTTGAACAGCTCTGATTCAACGAGGATGCACTCGTATTAAAACTCCATGTGATACGAGATGGGGGTCGTATCGTGATTATTTTGCTTGCTTTGTTAAAAATGTCGGTATAGTGAAGCAAATAGCACCTGATTCTAATTAAAAAAAATCAAAAGAAAAAAATCAAGAAAACGGTATCTTTGCTATTGCTCGATGATGGGTATCTAGAAAACGTTGAAGACTTAATTAAACTTTTCGATCATGTACTCAATTTATCATAGAGCTCTTCTGCTTCTATTGTTGATTCCGTATAATTGTGGTTAAAATTAGAATTACCCGAAAGATTCAAATGTGATGGAAAAATGAAGGAAAATATTCCTCACTTGTAGCATATTATATTCATGTGTTATATGATAATAGGCTCTTAAGCTCTGCGGAACAAGAAGACGTAAATGGTAACCTTTCCAACCACCTGGACACCAATGGGAAGACTGGCCTTATTTCCAGAAAACCTGTCTTTCCAAAATTAGTACAGAAAAAAAGTTGAGCTTAACCACCCAGAATTGTCTAAACTAGCCATTAAACTTCGTCAAATTTCAGCCTCGTCGGCTGAACTAGAGAGGTCTTTTTCTAATTGGGTTTACGATCATTTACTAGTAAGAAATAGACTATCATTTGAACACTCCAAAGAAATTTTATATATTTAATTTAAAACTTGTAGACTCAAATGTTACTGATGAATAATAAAATCAAATGTAAATAATAAAAAGGGTATTAAAATTTACTGTTTGAGTTTCTTTTCCATTTTGTATATAATTAACGTAGACAGATGTAGAATATTCATGTAGAGTTGATGTAGACTATGTGTAAATTATTGTATTATTGTAATCTACTTGCACATCACTGCGTTTTTCTCAAAATATGATTTTGAAAATCGGTGCCATGCAATTTTCTTATATTTTCTTTCAATCGATTTGGCTCAAATTTTGCACATTGGTTGAAAACTTATTTCGTACTTGTCGTAAGCGTTTTTTCATATCATGTAATTAAGAATATTTATTTTAATAAAAATGTCAAAACTTTTGGCCGAATATCGGTTTTTCAAATTTGAATAGCTACGAATTTCCTAGAAACTATTATTTTGAAAAACGGTTACGGCATGTACTAAGTAATATAGTTTTCAACCAATGTTAAAAATTTGAGTGAAATCGATTGAAAGAAAATAAGAAAATTTCGTGGTACCGAAAAAGGTTTCTTGGATGACTATGGTCAACAGAAATGGGCACCCACCCCAATGGATTAACTTTTTTGACAAAATTCTAAAATTTTTTTATAGATTATTTATATTATGTTATAAAACAAAAAAATATTTCTGTCAAACTATTTGTTTAAAACAAAAACAAAAAAAGTCTCAAAAGTTGGGGAAAAAATTGCTTTTAGGTGGATATAACGCCTTAAGAATTTAGTTCAGGTCTATTTAGTTAGGTAGTTAACATATTGGATTAGCTGTCATTTTAGGCTTGACTTTAGTTGGTAGGTATACCGCTTTTGAATTTTATATCGATAATGTAGCATGCTCATTTGTCTTTGTTTTTTTTTTGTAAATTAAAATTAGATTCACGTATAGTATGCATGAATTTTGTATGAATTGAACTAAACAGCTCTAAGTAAGTGCAAATATTGTTCTCACACAACCAACTAGCCTCACTTTTTTTTTCTCTTTACCTAGTCAAATAAATCTTCATGATGTGAATCAAGTTAGGCCATGGTCCTCGTTTAAACCTTCCTTCTCGTTAAAATCAATTATGTAATGTTGTTCGCACTCTATCCTAGTAGTTAAAGTGTGTCCAGGGGGTGATTCTGATATTTTGTCGTACTTTAATGTCAAAATATACGTCTAAATGAAATGAACTTTTCTACTGAATATTTCGTGTTTTTATTTAGTTCAGCAAGCCTTGCAATACGTAGAAAGAACTGAAAATGACACTTCACATTACAAATTCAAAATATTATTTCGAATTTAAGCGCTTGTATTGCTCTAATTAGGTGTAGAATATTGATTTACCACAGTGTAAAATTTTTTTCACAACTACGGAAGCACTTGACTAACTTATCGTTCCTTTAGGCGTGTATACTGACATTAATACATTGCAAATTCATTTTAGTTTATTTTTTGGTTGATGAAAGGGATAAATCAAAATAAATATGGCGAATATAAAAGTACGATAAATTTGTGGTGAAATGTCAAAATATGTGACTAAAATATACACCTAAACTATGACCAAGAGATCAGAGTCAAGCTCCCAGATCCCAATATAAACGCAAGTACAAAATATCACGGTGTAAGTTCGAGCACAGACTAAATGTTGAAAAGTAAAATTCACCTTAATTATATTGCCGATATTGGAACTTTTTTTGTTCACATACCGCGTACCAGTGATCTTCCACCAGTTAAAGGATTCTCTTCTATGGACCCTTAATTTGGCAAGCTTTTATTGCATCAGGTGGGGTTAGTATTTTATTTTGTATGCTTCCTGCATAAAAACCATATGCATATGACCATTATTAATTTTTGGTTGTGTACATCATAGCGGCTTTAGGTTAATTGAACATAACTGATCAATCCATCACATGTTCATTATTACCGTTTGTTTTTAAGCTCAATGGTATCTAAGGCAAAGAAGCGCGCTGAACGATGCTGTTATTGCAATTTATCACAATTTTCTTTCCCTTCCTTCTTGCGCGTGTTACTGCAGTATGGATTTCAGCTAAATGAACTACCTCGAACTCCACTACTAACTTAATAGTAAGCGAGAGGGCTTGTAAATTCGTAGTATTTGGATCCACTCGTATTTGGGTGTTAGTCCTTATGCGTTTTTGTTTTCTGATCTTTAGTATCTCTATAGCACCTTAAGTTTTGTGCGACGCTCTTCCTGATTTATGCATCTTAGGCAAGAATACACAGCGGTAGAATTAGAGCATTTCCACATCATTCACCATCAAGGGTCATAGCTTTTTCGTTACCGCTACATGCTTGACACAGTCATGGGTCTCAAAATAGCGGTAGCTTTATAAAACATTTTAGTTTTCGTGTAACTGTTATACAACCCTTATATGAAATAAAAATCTAATTCCTGCAACTAAGTAGCTGCAAAAATGTTCGTTGGGGTTCAAGACTTAGATGAGAAACATACTCTCAAGATATCACCCCTAAACTTCAAGTCATCGATTCCCTTTACGCAAACATGCAATTGTAGAAGCAGCTCGCCAACGGGAATAAGCACTACATTGAAACTAGCAGGCTGTAAAGATAAAATCTCAGGTCTTCAGTAACTTTTCTATTCACTGATGACGTTCAACTGGTCTTTCTCCACAGAAATAACACCTCCCCCCAAAGGTGCACTTTCCACGAGTATGTATGTCTCCTCCAACAGAAAAGATTTCATTATGGTGATATACCTCTTTCCCTCTTTTTGGCTATGATATGGTGGAATGTACTGGCAGCGTCTGCATATACGATGACATATCCTCCACATGATTTTTACAGATTCATTTGGAGAGATCCCATATCCGCCACTATAGGTCGGTTGAGAATGACATGTTTTCCTGAATAATAATTTTTCAGCCTACTACAGTTTCGTATAGTATCACATTCATACCACATAATTTGAATTTATACTATCACTATCCAACTCAAAACGAAACAAATTCTGAATTCTTGACGGTGTTAAATTTACGAAAATTTTAAAATCCTGGCACTTTTATTGAGCCATCTTTTTCATAAATCCCTTTATCATTAATTTTAACCTCAATATTAATTAATTAAAACAATTTCTCCCTCAACTACAGGCGCCTACATACGTGCAGACACAGCGTAATGATTCATACTTAAAATTAGCTACCTCATACGAATTAACAATAAAATATTTACAACGTCATAAGTAAACACGGAAACAGCAGTACAGGTTCAATTCGCAAAGTTTTAAGTGACCCAAACACGTCAATGCTAAAATTTATGAAACCGCAAATAAAAATTTGTATGAATAATTCTTGTCTGCAATAATAAGCTTCAATTGATAAATACATTTCATGACAAAATGTGCCGTAGGCAAACGTTGTTGATTGGATTCAATATTGATTTCAATAATCAAGAAAGGCTCGGATATCCAATTTCATCATTCTGGATAATACTGACTGCCGCAGTATACCTGAATATAAACACCGCTTCAATGTTTACTTAATTGCACGGGATAAAGAAAAAAATAACAAAAAACAAATAAAACATTTTGAAATCACTTTATGCTAACAAAAAATTTTAATTTTCTCAATATTTCCTAGACGTTGTTGTAACTATCCGGCACGAAGGACCAGCTGCCGGAGAGGTGGAAAATTTGTCAACCGCTAACTAACAATATGTCCGGACATAAATTCCACGTGTCGTAGAAGCCTTCGAACCATAAAAAGAACTTTATGCTGCAAGTGCACTTAGATAGTGAAAAAAAAAGTTAATTTATTGCAATTTTTCCAGTTTATTGAAACTTTTTATGGTTCAAGGAGAATGGTATATTTCTGCATTGGAGTTTTCTACAATTTTCTGATGAATTATGATAGCTGAACTGCGAAATTTTTTTTTGGGCGAGTGGGTAAAAATGTGGGCAAGTCATAGCGTTAGTACTGAGGCGGCACTACATTAATGTAGAACAGCAACTTTACGACATTTTCTATGCTTAAAATTGGAAACGCCGGAGTAATCGATTTTTAAAAACATCCCACCTACCTACATACATAACTTTAAATATTCTTTGCATAACTAGCTGGCAAGCTTCGAGTATAGTCGACTTTTATTACTCCGGAAAAACACAGCGGCTATACAAACAAAAGAGTCATGGCACCTTTCGATAGGTAAGCTTAGCCGGAAAAAATAGGACACAGAAGCGAATGCAGTGCCAACAAATGATTTGAAAAAGATGCTGAAGAATTTAAGATGAAAATATTTTTTCTTTTCTTTTCCTATTTACCTTTATATCCGGTTGAAGAATAGTTTGTCGACGTGTGTTATCTGAAAAAGGGTTGATTTAATGCAACTTTACCTTTTGGGTTTTGTTTGAAGCAGGAAGTGAACAGAATGGCAGTTCCGTTCTTTAAACATAAAAGGGTAAAAGAGCATGGGCACCACTGACATAGTATGTAGGTATATATGCCAGTTATTGCTTGGCTTTGATGAGACTATCCAAAGGCCTTCTATTCATACAAAAGAAAAGTTTTCTAAAATGTTTGGAAACAGTTTTTGAAATGTTTAGTAACATTCACCACAACTGCCTGGCATGGTAGTTAAAGCAGTTTCGTGAAAAACTTTCGATCTTACAAAACTACAAGCTTAATGTAAATTTGAGTTCAATCAATAAGTGTATAACACTTTATAATTTGTAACTGTTATATTTTTAATTGATTACGTGATAACGCGCTGTAAAATGTTTTTGCAAGAAATGAAGAAATCACTAATTTTCCTGAAATAAAGGACCAATTTTGTACCTATTGTGTTATATTAAAAAAATCATGGCTTCGGTTGTAATTATCACAGTGCAATGATATTTAGCTTATCAATCAGCCACCTTTTGTTTTGTGCCAAAGGGTTTTAATCATTTGCACTTGTTTTTATATTTGAGAAAGCTACCCATCTACTCGGAATTTCTTTCCGTATTCGATAAAAAGACATTTTTATGAGAACATATTACAACTTAACTTGACGGTTTAGTAGAAAAAATTAGAAAAATACAAAACTAATCTCCATCTCACCCTCTCTTTAACAGTGAAAATCTGTATATTATTCTTCTACTTATATTTTACAAACGATTACGTTAAAAAGTGTTGATCGCGGGTGGTGATAAAGTGTTCTTAAGCGGGGTGGGATTTTGTTTTCTTATACAAAAGGTGTATCGGAAAGTCTCTGCCGGTTTTTCTAACAGAGGTCGCTAGCCGACAGTCTGGAATAAAATGTTTTGACATATATGTCATTTTATTCTACTCTCATTAAGCTTAAAAAAAACAAAAGTTTCATTCCGAAAATAATAGCGTCATAGTGTTATAGCTTTGTGAATATGTCGAATTTCGTGCCTGAAAAAGGGTATTTGCGGCATGCATTGCTTATCTTATTTCATCAACAGAAAAAGGCCATTGAAAGTCATCGTTTGCTGGTAGAAACTTACGGGGAGCATGCTCCACATAGGAATAGCTTTCGTAAATTACTCCACAATTTTCTAGGAGAATGCCGGGCAGGACCAAACTTCGAATCGAAATACACTTTTTTGGCTGCACGAATGGTAGAATTTACCCTATTCCTAAAGCCCTTAAAATGATTTTTATCAGCAGTAAACCCAGAAATTTTACAGCGACGATACGAAACATCCCATTCGGCGATTAGCCTGCGTATGTTGCTATTAAACCAGGGACACCCCCGGGTACGCTTTTTACAGACTCTGATGGGAACACACTTATCATATAAATATTTAAGATACTCGGTTAGACAAATCGCTCTTTCATCAATGTTGGGACAGTTATATATGTATATTCTCCCAAGGCAACATAATGCATTCATTACAAGGCCATCATAGTTCATGTTACCGTAATCGCAATATGTAAACTCATTTGACTGAGGAATGTACTCCACCTGAAAATCTTATGTCATATAGATAAAATCGTGGTCGACCTACGCGGTCACAACGAAAAACATTATATCCAGGTAAGCATATAGAACGAGAGCTGGAATTCTCATTCAACCTCGACTGAGAGAACAAGACAGCGTGGACTTTGGATCCCTCGAAGATTTCCTGTAATATATCTACCTTATTTCTGAGGCTTCTTGCATTGAGATGGCACATATTAAGTCCGCTATTTTGAGCACTAAGGATATTGAGCAGCGATCTCACCCTGAACAAGGGCGACAGATTAAACCGAGATGACATATGCGTTAAGGATTACACCGGCGCATCCGACAGGCAAAACAAAATCCATATCACACCCCACAGCAGGCAACATATTGGACGCAATGACACACATAACGCTCGATTTCTCAATCCCAAAAAGAAATTTTACCGATTTACACAATAAAGCGTTAAATTTTAAAGATGTAAGCAAAAGATTACAAAATAGAATAGAAGACTGAGGTAACCTATTTAACTTAAATGCAAATAATATATATATATATATATATACGATAAACCAATATTAGTCCGACGCTCTGTTGATGATATGTTTCTATAATTCTTTTTTTTTCGATTATTTCCAAAATTAGAATGACTAGTGTTTAGATCATCTTCACTTTCTGATTCCAAAAATCTGTTTCATGTATTAATTCCCATGGGTATAATTTCTGTATATAAAAAAAAAAAATCAAAATTTCATTCAAATTTTTAATAATAATTATTAGGTGAACATGTTTAGGGCAGTAATTTAAATACCTGCATCAATGTCGGACGTAAATTGAAGTTGAGCATTTTCCAACATATTGAAAATTTAAATTTATAATGTTACGAGTAAAGCACAAATTATGCAATCTGAATTTAAGGAAACTGCAGAAGTAAAAATAAATACTCAACAAGTGAAACAACGCTATTCATAACTATGGTTTTCAACGCAGACTGCGCGAGAACAACGCGCTTCTTTCTATGCGTTGTGACCTTCAAGGAGGAAACTAATGGAGTAGGGATTGTGCATAAAATGTGTTCATGAGCGTTACCAAAATGTCACTTTATGTATGCGTGAGGTTTGGTCATATTTTTTGCTTGAAACCTGACGCATAGAAGTAGTAAGATATAGGAAAAAATGAAAATTGCCCAATTAATTTGCATTTTTATATTTTACAGATTACCAACGAATATAAATATTTATTTTATATTTATCGAAAGTGAAATTTGAAATTAAATTGTTTATAACACACATTGATAATTTAACATAAAGCTGTGATCTCATAAAAATTGATTGCATAATATTTTGAATATCCATTTGAAACTCTCACAGTGGGACTTACGTCACTTTTAAAATAAAATTTTTCATCACTTCAATAACCCAACAAATTTTCCTGTTCCACATTTTAATGATTTCAAATATATTAGTAACAAGTTACTTTAGAATGAAAAGATCATATAAAAATGTAACTCTTATGATAGCTCACTGGACTTTTTTGAAAAATGGACTTACGCCACTTTCAAAATCAACGGCTCATATACAGTGAAGGGCAAAAGTGGAAAAATGATTCACACTTTTGCTTTTAAATATCTATTACGCTGTAACTGAAAGGCTGAAGGAAATGATAAGAATGTTGTTACTTACACTTACGGCTTTATATTCAGAATATGTTGCTTTTAATTATTACTTTAACTAATATATTTATTTATAATATATTTCGAAAAAGTTCACTTTTCCACTTTTGCACCCTCATATTTGGTCCAATATCCTTTTTATTTTTCAACTGCCTGAACTCGGGAAGGCATGGATTCGGAGAGTTTACAAATGTATAACAATGGAATGGATGTCCAGATATCCCGTACGCGTCCCCATAGTTAATTTATTCCTACCGATGGTTCACTGTACTCGGCCAATTTCCTTTTCATATAAGTCTAGACGTGCTCAATAGGATTGAGATCTGGACTTTGCGCAGGCCACTTCAAAATTGAAAAGGATTGGTTCCCTAGCCAATTCTGCACAAATTTGGCAGTGTGTTTGGGGTCTCCGTTTTGTTGGAAAATTACCTATGAGGAGCGAACTACACTCAAACGGATAGCCGAAGGAAGATTTTCTTGCAACATTTTCAAATATTGCTCCTTGCGCATGATTCCTTCAACTCTACCACCATGCGGAGTGATACAACCCCAAACCATTAGTGAAGTAACGCCAAATTTCATTGTCGCCTTCATACTTGCGGGATTAAATATTTCGTTTGGACGGCTCCAGTACCACGATATTCCTTTTGACTCGTACCGGCAGAATTTGAACTCGTCGGATCAAATTACCTGAAAGTGAAATATTAGAAATAATTACAAGACCAATTTCCTTGATTGCAATCCTCCACAGTCCAGTTACGAAGTGCTTCAGCAAACCTCTGGCGTGCTAAAATATTTGTTGCAGAGAGAGCAGGCTTTTCTTTTTATACCCTAGATGAAATCATAGGGGTGTACTATACTAAGTTTGTCATTCCGTTTGTAACACCTCGAAATAATGATGGTAGAGCAAAATGGATTGGGCACCCATTCATAATATTAAAAGTTATTTTGATTTTTGCATGTCCGTCCATCCGTCCGTCCGTCCTTCCGTCCGTCCGTGCGCACGATAACTCGAGAACGTGTATACTTAGAGAGCTGAAATTTTGTGCACGGACTTTAAAAAAAAAAGTAAAGTTAAGTTCGGAAATGAGACAAATCGGGCAACTCCTTCGTGGGGTTGGCATATAAAAAATGCGTTTTCCGCTATATATTTGGACACTGCTTGAGAATGCGGCGACGTAGAGAGCTGAAATTTCGTACATGATGTTTTTACTACATTAGCAAATAAAATGTCAAAAATGGACTAAAGCGGGCAACTCCTTCTTGGTGTTGCCATATAAAAATTTAGGTTTTTTACGTATACTTTGAAAACGATCAGTCCAAGACATTTTTATTGTACTAAGAACTTCTGCAGAATACGAAATCCTATAAAATTGGTTATTACCATTTTTTCTGTGTGACAAACTGTTCTAGAAATATATGCGAAAAACAACTTCAAAATCAAACTTGAATAGATCGGTGACCATACGAAATTTAATACGGGCATTCATCTTGGATATCATAAGAATTGGTCTTAGACCAATTCTACATTTTTTACTTATTTTTATTAAGTTCTAGGCCAATTCTCCTCAAGGCTCTATGACAAGTCCATTTACTGGCTTCATAACCGATCTGTTGAGCAGCTTGCTTGCACAATTCTAGGCATTTCCTGGGCAGAACGATAAGAGATTCTCACTGTTCGGCCAATTTATAGTTTTAGAAATTCCTGGCATGCACATTTTTGAATTTTCTGAACTGTTGTATGGAATATTTTACTTTTCTCAGCAATATCTCTTGAAGATTTTCCTTCGCTAGAAAGTTCAAGGACATTTTCTTTAATGTGCACTGCAATTGGCTTCATGATTACTTTTGAATTAATACACTTATTAAGGTGCAAATTTTCACAATTTCGTTTAACGTTCTTTGAAAGACTACGGATCTCACTCAATTGCATTGCGAAGAATTTTCTGAAATAGAGGTAAATACGAAATGGTGACGTAATTTTGTCTTAGTATTTAGATGAAGTAAAAATTAAAAGCAACATATTCTAAGTGTAAGTAACAACATTCTTTTCATTTCATTCAGCATTTCAGTTACAGCGTAATAGATATTTAAAAGCAAAAGTGTGGATCATCTTTCCACTTTTGCTTTATGTATCCAATTCTGTAACTCATTCCACGCGTGACTTATATATTTGAAAAGTTGTGAACGGTCTAAATTTTGTTGGAGTTCCCCCGTAAATTCAAATCCTTTGGCCTCTCATTGTTATCCTCAAACCATAACATTATATTTTCATAGTCATATTCATATTTCGCATTCTAGTTAGAACTTCGAAACACCTATCTGGTAAGGAAATGTACGTTAAATGGAACCAGAATTCGACCTGATAGCAGTAAAACTATTACAATCCTAATCAAGTTGCCAAATTTGAACAGATATTTCTAAAGTGAGAAACTCAGTACTTCTATTTTTCAAATTAGTGAAGCAAATGTCATTTACAACAAATAAGAGAGCAGCGACATGACGACAATAAGAATATGTTTTTTTTTTTTTGCTTAAAATACATTCTTACCCATAAAGGTTTTGTCAATGAGCATTTCTCTTGATTCTATCTTGCCAAGAAGCTCTTCCAAATTTCTAGGGCAAAAATAATTGTTGTGTCTAACCAAGTACATTTCTAGATCTGTTCTAGCCCCCGAATTTCAAATAACTTACATAACATTGATTGTTTTTGAAATAAGATTTATATTTCTCATATGTTGTAAGATCCAATCGTTACACGTAAATAATTTTAATTAAAGTAAAATTTACATCAATGAATTGTTTTTGGTTCCCATATATGGTTCTCCCATCTGAAACACGCTATACTTGATCCCTGAACAAAGAAAAAAAAATCATATAATGGAAATTCTACCTAGCACAAATGGATTTTCGGAAGTTAAGTCCACCGGTATATATACATAAATACTTGGGAAAGGAGATTGCATTTCACCACAATAGACTAGTCAGAGTATAACATAAATTACATTTTCTATGCCACTATATATAGCAACATGCAAGTATACGTTATGCCAAGGAATCCGGACGTTTAAATGCTTCCTGTAGGAAAAATCAATGCAATAAACTGGTCATTATTATATGGGGATACTACATTTTTCCGTATAGATTGATATACTATGTATCCAACATATAACTATATTATATAATACCTACATATATACCTGCAACCCTCCTATTACGTAGGTATCTAAATACATATATCTAAAGATATGCTATAGAGAGGATGGAAGGTACACTACATACTTATATTTTCCAAATTAGTCTTGTGTGTATCAAAGATTCAAGGGATTTGTAATGTTTGCTACTCGCATTGGATCTAAATACAACTCTGGTAATTCTTGACTTAACCCACTTTTCAAATATTTACGGGAATGAAAAATTGAGCCTTAAAATGAAATTCCTAAAAGCCGAATTTACATAGGTATTTTATCCTTTATGGGTTATAAGTGTTATAACCAAGATTCTCGCGCCATGGTAAGATTATATTCCCAGCACCAGTTTTATGATAAGAATCAATAACCGATAAACATTCCGCCAGAAAAGGATGGTGAGGTTTTACTATGTTCTTACGATTCCTGATCCCAATTCAATATCTCTCCCCTTAACATATTTAAGTATGTATGTAGATACATAGCCATATATGTACATATGTATTACTCATGAAGAGCCTATAAACTTTCACAAATTATCTAAAGTTTTATGTACCTAATAATTTAGAAATTGTAAAATTTCATGGGGACCGATCTAGACCTGTTCAGTATGGTGTACTTTATGAGGACATGTAAATATGGGATAAGCGTAAAACCAATATACTCCGTGCTAGTGTACTTCTCCAGTCAATCTTTCTTAAATTATATCCATAAAATGTAAACCATTCAATTCCATGCTATTATTCTCCTGGTGCTCGTGCTCGAATAAGTAAAATTAAGTTCACCAAGGAGAACAAGACACATTTTGCTTGATTTTGATTCCAATTGGCACGTGGAGTACCGACATAAAATTGGTGTCTCAAGCAGAATGAATTAGGCATAAATTACCCCCAACCCGACATTGGGGGCAATCGGAATAAAATTTTTTGGTAAATCTTATTAACAATATATTTTGCGACTTAGGAAAACTTTTTCTTCTTCCTTAAGGAGCTCTTCTATCTCTGATTCACATGACTTTCTGCCATAAATTTCTTTTACCCCCTGGAAACTCTTAGGAGAGCATCATTGATTCTGCTGAAAATATCGAAATTCAGATACCTACATCTTTTTCTCTCTACCGTAACCCCAGCCCTCTACCGCTTATTTATGGAAAATCGACACCAAATAAGCAACGAACAATGTTTTCCCTCGGGAAACTTACACAAGACAGATGATGTTTTGCTACTTTTCTTAAAGACAAATTCTCATCTTTCGTCCTTTTCAGCATGCTCATACATATACATATTTTATACATATTTATATTCAAACATACACACAAATATAACAGGTTTAGGCAGAACTAGTAAAATTTTTTTCTAGACTTCTTGTCTCCAATTTAATGCCTGTCTATTTATGTAGTATGCGAGCATAATTTTTATGTTTTTCTCAGACAAAATTATTATTTTTTGCTCTATATCCGTAATGGCTCCCGTTGGGCGTGCTTTTCGTCGGTTTTCAGAAGTTGATTTTGATGGACCAACTGGCCATCATTCGTTGTATGTACACAATTCAAGAACTTTATTTAATTGTGGCTTTACCATACCGGACAAGGGAAAGTTCGCAAAAAAAAAAAAAAAAAGGGAAAATAATAATTCGAAAATCGATGAAAAGCAATTTCTTTTTATTTGATTTTTATCTGAAAGAATTTATTAAGTGAGCGAAATTTACTCTTTTTCTTGATGGAAAATAAATTCATATTCACATATGTCCACATGAGTATAATGTTTGCTTATGCGAATAGTACTATTTGATGATCATTGTGGTTAGAAAAAAAGTATGAAGTGTATTCGAGGAGAAAAGCTGCCAGCGAACATGATATTTATCATCGACATGTATAGTTGTCGAATGACGAATGCTTTTTTGCAGTAAGGTAAGCAAACTTTTCAGAATAGAAGAGTGATCCCGATCAATGGGTTATCCCACAAAGGTATTCTTAATTAATTATGCATACCGGTTTTATAGAGAAGAGGTGTGATGAAGCAAAGATATATCTCTACATTTTGGAGAGATATCTTTTTGCTTCTTCTCACCTCTTTCCTAGAAAACCTGTTTGAATACTGTAGATATCAAGAATATTCGACATATTTTGCTATCCCACACGAGTATTCCTGATGTAGTTAGAATACTGTATCAAGAATATTCGACCCATTGGGCCATCCCACACGAGTATTCCTGATGTAGTCAAAATACTGGATCAAGAATACTCGTGTGCGATGGCCCATTGTATTTAACTGTTTCGAAAAAATTTAAAGGCATTTGTAAACAATTATAATTAGTTAGATAAATTTTAAACTAAGAATAAAAGCAAGGCATTGTAGTAAAAATTAAAGCATTAAGGATAAATACAATAAGCGATGTGGATTTCTTACCCAATTACCTAACCTTAACCTACTTCTGTTATATTTGTACACAAAATTACAACAGCACCGTCAACCTTTTCTAGCTCAAGAGAACGAGCTTTTAATTTCATGTTTCTCGTATAGATGGCACTATTCCTATTTGTTCCAATTTTCCTTAATTATAAAAATGATAAATATCATAGAAAATAAAATAAATATTAAAATTAATTAAAATTATATTGGAAACATTAAGAATAACAGTTTTTACGACTCCATATCAAAGTTGTTTTGTCGTTTCAATTGTGATAAAACACAAATTTTGTTGTTTAGAAGTTCTGGCCAGTTCCTAAAGAGTGCAACTACATTGATCAGAGTTACGAAAAAGCTACGTTACTCGATTTTTATAAAATTTTGCATAACGAATCTGTAAGAGATCAAAATATGATAATTGTGATTATTATTGACGAGGCACTATCTCGTGGATGAGAATAGTACCTACACAGAAAAAAGTGAATTGTGAATAGTACATTTTCCAAATGTTTCAGGACATTTGTTAGATAAACATAATATGTGTAATCGAAATTGTAGCTCCAATATTGCTTTTCACATATTCAATGTTTTCTATTAAGAAGAATGGAAATGTCATCACAACACTAAATTATTTGTAATAACACATTTCTTTTAAATGTGATTTTACAACAAACTTGTACATTGCACACAGTTTTGGTAAATTGTACTCAATATGACAGAAATAATAAGAGCATTTAACTTGAATTTTCAAATTTTATTTTATTACTACCTACAGAATATTACGTCATTGTCTCATTTAATAGAATAATAATAAAGATTCCAGTAGAGATTATGTTAAAAATGAAATACAATATATCAATTTTGATCACCAATTGAAGAATTGGTCTAAGACAAATTCCTATGATACCCTAGTTGAATGCCTATATGTATGTAATTTCGTATGGTCATCCATCTGTGGAAGCTTGATTTTCGGTGGTTTTTCGCATATATTTCTAGAACGGTTCGTAGAACAGTAAAAATGATTATAACCAATTCCATAGAATTTCGTATTCTAAAGAGCTAGGAGAGGACTGATCATTTTTATAGCATACGCACAAAACTATAAGTTTTATATAGCAACACCAAGAAGGAGTTGCTCGATTAAGTCCGTTTTTGAAATTTTATTTGCTATTACTATATAAACACGACGTACCAAATTTCAGCTCTCTATGTTGACGTGTTCTCCGGCAGTGTCCAAATATATAGTGGAAATCTTAGTATACCCAATCGATTTCATCTAGGGTTAAAAAGCCCACTCAAAGAAATTTTGCAAAATGGATTCATTTTTATACAGAAAAATATATATAACTGAATTCATATGAATTCATATTTTATAGTACGCTAAGGGCGTTATCAGTATCCTAGTCTTCGTCCTCGATTTCGTCTCTGGTTGACTTTACACAACAAGATCAGCTATTATAAGAATGAGATGAAGGCGAAGCTAGCCTGTCCGAATTCTGTTACATTTCATCTTAATTTCGCAGCAGCAAATAAACACAACCCCACAATGTTGTCTATTTGGATAAGTCAGCCAGCAATGTTTCGCTCGAATAATAAAATCGACTATGCCTCACTCCAATATAAAATCAACGATGCCTCGAGAATACAAGGTATCAAAAATTTAATGATAATACCTTGTATTCTCTGTACCGTGCCTCTACCTGATGTAAGAAAGCCCTCAATTTTTTCTGCAAAATTTACAGGAAATGTAATTGAACATAAAAACCAGTGAAAATATTCAGTTTAAAATATGATGTAAATGCAACTTCCAAATTGTTTCATTTTTACTATATTTCCTTGTGTGTGTACTTGTTATACGTGAACATTTTCTGATAATGCTAACAAGCTTTAGTATCTACAATTTGATTATACATCGCACTAATAGAACAGTAGTAGTGATAATAGTGATGATTTTATATGTTAACACAATTTGCTGTAGTTATCTGGCTTATTTGGTTAAAAGATTCTGTGGTTGCAGGCTTGCTTCAGTTTAGTATCAGGCAATTAGAAGTGCAATCGTGAAATAAAGTGAAAGTCGTTTAAATTAATTTTGTCATGAAAAGTAAGTCCTATACCAAAAATATAATAAACATAAAAAAGTTCTATAATATATAGTAAGCCGTGCAAAATAATAGAAATAAAGTAAAAATAATTGTGGTGCAAAATTTAGTACATAACTAGTACCAAAATGGAAACAATTATATAGGAGAAAATTTCGTCGTTGAACTTCTCAAAATGTGCGAACTGGAAGAACTAACGCATTAACTATAAAGCTGTGTATAATTTAGTAAGAAGGATTAAGAATTTATGATTAAAAAATAGCAACATTATTTTAATAAATCTTTCTATGAAACTCATGTCCGGGATTACATATGTGCAAAATTAATATTACTTTTTTATTATACATTTGTTCAATTAAGGAATAAAATTTTTGTTTTTGAAGATGGAAATATGTGTTATCTATTGTACTGTACCATTTTGGTAAATTTTATTTCAGCTCGTAAGACCCGAAAATAGCAAAGAAAAGTGATTAAAGGCAAATTTTTTGCCGTTGCATGTTATAAAATAAATAATAAAATATAGGTACATCGCTTTCGTAAATGTGATAATAAAGGTGTATCATATACACGTTTTAATTTCTACGTCATATTTACTTAGAAAATGTTATATTAACAAAATAATTATAAATCAGTTTTGCAAATATGACAAATTAAGTGTATCTCATACACATTTATATTTCTTATTTATTTTATCATTTACATAGAAAATATTATATACACTCACTTTTGTAATTATGACAATGAAATTGTAACTTATAAAAATTTTTATTGTTCGTGAGTTGTGTCAGTAACAAGGAATATGTTTTTTTTAATATATCAGCGTTCGATTGATTTACACTATGGATGTACTATTAACACAGCATTGGTATAAAAAACATTTAACTGAATTGTTACTCAAACAAGGAATATGTTTTTGTAATAATTCAGGTGTAAATAAAACATTTCAGAAAAAACCAGGAGATATGTAGATAACACATCAAATCATGGTTAGTTGATATTTAACTAGAGAAGTGTTAGCGATTACCGTCGTCGTTGTATACGTTTACAATTCTCTTTTTTCCGTGTACCTATTTGAATATATGTTGTTAAAACCTTTTTTTGTAATTATCTTAATGCAGCCATTCCATATAGCCCTATCATCTTTGGACTCGACAATTTTCGATTTCGAAGAAACCTTTAGAATTTCTATGAAATAAATATTCAGGGTGCTTGCACCTATTAGAGCAATAGCGAAGGAGGTGGTAATATTCGTCTAGATGAATAAAAAATCGTATGGAAAAGGGGGGGGGGGCGGCATATCAACCATTTCGGAGTTACAGGATGTTTTGTGAAAAAAACTAGCTTTTTTCTTAATCACCCTGTAACTCCGAAACCGTTGATATCTAAACTTTAAGCAAATAAATTTAAACCTTGAACAAATGATTTTAAACTCTTAACAAATAAATTTAAACCTTAAACAAATTATTTTAAAGCCTTATCAAATATATTTAAACTGTTATCGAATGAGTTTCAACTGTTAACAAACAGACTTAAACCTTTAGCAAGTATATTTAAACTCTTAAAAAATTTTTATTTAAAATATTTTATAAGCATTTCATACAACTTTTTTTTTCGAATTATGGTTTCATATATAATCTGCAATACCTCTGACTTATCAGTGCAACGGTTGACAATCCACTGCCTTGGGAATAAGTAAAACTAAATCTATTTAGTTGGAGAGGTCTGATTTGTGCCATCTTCGATCACTGAGAGAGGAATATGTTCTCTATTCATGCCACTTAAAACTGAACCTGTATGTACCTTCATTTTAGAAAACGATTTTTCGATAGGGTTTAACATAGGCGATCAAAGAGGTCAAAATTTTAATGTTAAATTCGCGGTTTTAATCTTTATCTTAGAAGATCTCAAGCTCACTCAAGAAGGGGCACCCGTGCGTTTCAGTTCCAGCAAAATATGGCAGAAACGACACACTTATTGCTGTGATAAGTAACCAAGGAATTGCAAATTCTACTTGCAATTCCGATAGGTTTTCTCTATTTCTGTGTGAGCTTGTGAAAATTTGAAAAAAAAACCATCGTTTAGTGATGCAATTTAAATTATGGATAATGTGAGAATACACAAAACACAAAGGTTCACGAGGTGTTATCTCAAACGAACTTAATATTTAAAGTTTTGCCTCCTTACTCGCCTATGCTAAACCCTATCGCACATGCACGTTCAGTTTTAGGTGATATTAGTAGAGAGCACCTCAGGGATCGAAGATAGCCTGCAACACATCACAGCTAATGACTGTTCCAACTATATAATGGACTTAGTTTTACTTATTCCTAAGGCAGTTGATGGTCAACGGTCAACCATTGCATTGATAAGTCAGAAGTATTGCAGATTATATAGGGTTTTCCAATAAGAGGTGTTATTTTGATATTCAAAGAAAAATGCCATTTTTTTTAGATAAATGATCGGATCTTTATTTCATTATAAAGAGGCAGGTATGCCGTTAATAATCGAAATAACATCAGCCAAATGACCACCACGACCACGCCTACAGGACAATATCCTTTTCATGAAATTTTCCATAACCAAATCGCAAAGTGGCTGCCCTATGTCCTCGATAGCCTCACGAATTCCATCTTTGAGGCCTTGAATCGACGCTGGGCTGTTGGCGTAGACCTTCTCTTTCACGTGGCCCCAAAGGAAGAAGTCGCAAGGTATTAAGTCACAAGATCTCGGTGGTGAGTTGCTATCACCTCTTCGAGAGATAACAGGGTCCGGAAACTTTTCCCGTAAAAGATCAATGGTTTCGTTGCTTGTATGGCACGTAGCGCCGTCTTGTTAAAAGTAAATGTTGTCCAGATCAATACCATCCAATTCCGGCCATAAAAAATCATTAATCATCTGTCGATAGCGCAATCCATTCACAGTAACTGTTGCTCCAGCCTCATTTTCGAAAAAGTAAGGTCCAATGACCCCGCGGGACCATAAACCGCACCAAACAGTCACACGTTGAGGATAGAGAGGCTTTTCAACAATAACTATTGGGTTTTCCGAGCCCCAGATGCGACATTTTTGCATGTTGACGAAGCCATCGAGGTGGAAATGGGCCTCATCACTCAAGATGAGTTTTCGATGGAATTCCGGATCATTTTCATGCATTTCATGGACCCAATCAGCAAAGACTCGGCGTTGTTGATGATCGGCCGGCTTGAGTTCTTGTGTTAACTGAACTTTATAAGCCTTAAGACCCAAATCTTTATGCAAAATACGGTGTAATGACGTTTGTGGAATGCCTAATTCCAAAGAACGACGAGGAATGGACAAACCTGGATTTTCTTCAACACTTTCGGCTACAGCAGCAATATTCTCGGCTGTTCTTGAGCGACGTGCACGGGATTTATTCTTCACATCACTAACTTGTCCCGACAGCTCGAATTTTTCTACCAATTTTCGTATTGCGGTCCGACAAGTTGCTTCACGACGACCCAAAAATGTTCGAGTTTTACGAACCGTCTCTGCCACATTTTCACCATTTTTATAGTGAATTTTAGTAATTTCAATGCGTTGTTGAATCGTGTATCGCTCCGTTTTTATTAATGGCGTAGTTTCTGCTTTTCAGATGTTAAAAAATAACAGCTCCAAGAGTGACATCTACTGAAATAGCGGGCTAATTAAAATAACACCTCTTATTGGAAAACCCGATATATGAAACCAAAATTCGAAAAAAAAATTGCATGAAATGCTTACTTAAGTTGAAATAAAATATTTTAAATATAAATTTGTGAAAAATTTAAATATATTTGCTAAAGGTTTAAGTCTTTTTTTTAACAGTTTAAACTCATTCGTTAACGGTTTAAATATATTTGTTAAGGTTTTGTTCAAGGTTGAAATTTATTTTCTTAAAGTTTAAAATCATTTGTTAATGGTTTAAATAAATCAGAGAGTGCTATATATATCTTATTTTTTTTTATGCTGTGTTAGTCTCTAAAATAGTTATTTTCATTCAGAGTATAATTGAAGTCACTATACAAACAATGTCTAATCCCTTGCCTGGCTCTATCTATATATTTTATATGTATAAATTCATGCTCTTTCTCTAGGATCCGTGATAAACAATTGGCTACTATGGTGGTGACATCAACACCATGCCTATCTATTAGAAACAATAAGTTTTCGTACCAACCAATCTTACGTATTATAACCTTCGTAGCCCCAGGGTTTTTGGTAATCTCTCATCATTCATAGAAAATATTTTTTAATAAATACCGAAAGTGGGACTCAAGTGTGTGAATATATATAGAGTGAAGGCCGAATTCGATTTGTAACAAATAATTAGGGGAGACCGAAAAATTATTTTTTTTATGAAGAATCGTTGTAGCTGTTGAACTTGATCGTACATTGTGCATTCCCAAATTTCTGAAGCGTAATACATAACAGACCTGGAGACTGCTTGGAACATTTTAAATTTTTCTGATCTTAATACTTTTGGAGTTTTCATAAAATTGTTCCAAGTAACGTTTATGCATCTTTGCTGTTGACAATATTTTCTATAGGTGCCTTGTGAATGACACTTTCGGAGTGATAATGACTCCTAGGTACTTATACTGGCTTACTATTCGTACCTCTGTGCCATCAAAAGTCCACTGTTCTGATTGCCTTCGCTTGCCACTTCATTTACTTAACATCATAATTTTGAATTTTTCAAGATTTATTTCCAGTGATCACAGTAACTGTCGAGATTATAAATCATTTTTTTTTAGTTTTTCGATGGAGTCACTCAATATTATATTACAATATCATCAGCGTATTTAAAGAGACATGTGTTGATATTATCTATGATGACACCTTCCTGTAAGCTTTCATGTATGTCATTGATGTAAAAAGCGAACAAGATAGGGCTCAACATACAACCTTGTTTGACCTCTTGATTTATTTCGAGGTATTCTGAAACACTTGTTCCGTTCCAAATCGCAGCTTTTGTGTTGCTATATAGACCTTTGGGCACATTGATTAGTTTGGATGACATTCCCAAATTGCATAATTTATAGAATAGTGCATTCCGTGGAATGAAATCAAATGCTGCCCTGAGAGAAGTTATACATTTATTTATTTACCTTACCTATACATTCATTTTCCATTTTTTCAATTCAACTATTTCACATATCCTATATCGAATAATAAGATTGCTAGATTTCCTTTGAGTATTTCTCCTGTTTGTTACCATATTTGTATTTAAAAGTATACTCTAGTTAGAACACACTTCAAATTCGTCTATGAATAAGCATTATCTTAATGTCTTATTTTATTTTATATTTATTAAAGTCGATTTTATATATTTTATATTTTATTAAAGTCGATTTTAGTATTTGTCTAAGAATTGAGCCCAATAATTTTGACTAAATTAATTACTGCACAATAATCAAGATAAACAGAAATGAAGCACCCCAAAATTGAATTTTTAAATTCCTAAACATGATCAAATCTTCTGAGTCTATGCACATATCGGATGATAGAATTAAAGGCAATCTCATTTATCTGCGCTTTTTATTTGAACCAGGTGCTGTAGGCTCCAGGTTGTCAATGTGATTTTCTTTCCTACCTAGTTACTTTTATTCCGTTAATATTACTACACTTCTTATTGGTCATAGTTCATTACTTTCATATCATATTTATTTATTACTCGAGCTTATCGTTAATATTGTTGCTAATATCAGTTATTATAAGTACCTACTTACGAGATTTTTAAGAAACTTCATTTGTAATTTTATATTCAACTTGAGAATTGTTTTTTAATAAGCTTAACCCTTGTGTACACACAGAAAAAAAATTACACTCCTGCATACCCGGCTACCCCGGTAGCCAGCTATAATTTGTATGACCGACGTAAGAATTCATCGGAAGTTTCCAATAAAAGCAACAATGTAGCATAATAAAATTTATTTAAGATTGAATGGGAGAAATTTAGTATAAATTCTCTTAAGGCGGAGTCTGGCGTGCTATAATAGGGTTGGAAAATAGCCCAGACATTTCTAGTCGCATGTTATTTCTTTTAAAATTAAGATAGTTGCCAATTGATTTTTCTTTGACTACGTGGTTATTTATATCGAAAATGGACAAACGAACAAAAATTTCTACTGCCGAGTTACGAATTACGGACAACAACATGAATATTTAAGAAGTTTAGTAGAATCTGTTGATGAAGAGGAGGTATCGGATTATGTCGATGACGAGTCAGATGAAGAATGGCTGCCATCAGCAGTGCAAGAAATGAACGAGGAAGATTCGGATGCTGAAAATGTTCGTCAAGATGATTGCAGTCGCGTCGAAATGGCCCAGGAAGATAATGAAGACAGCGACGAAGAATCTAATCACAATGCCACAGAAGGGTCGAACAATCAGGACAACGTTTTACGTGGTAGAGATGGCACCATATGGCACCCAAACCCTACCAACGTCCGAACTTTAAGCCATAATATTCTTCGACAAAGAGCAGGTCGCTCAATGACCCACTTGTCTGCTTTGGACACATTCAATTGTATTTTTAATGATGTAATTTGCAACATAATTATAAAGGAGACGAATAGGAAGGCAAACAGCGTTTATGATCAGCACAATAGTGAACATCTAGAAATGCCACCAAAAGTATGGAAAATTGTAACTGCAGAAGAATTTGATTCCTACTTAAGGATTCTTATAACTGCAGGTGTACGTCATTCTAATGACGAGCATATAAGGGAGCTATGGAAAACGACACGAGTATTGGAGTGAATCGTTTTTGTTCAATAATAATCCTGCAACCCGAGGACATCGTCTGGAAAATGATAAAGCGGCCGCTATATCAGAAATATTTCTGCTCTTGAACAACAACTTGCGTTCGTATTACATGCCATCTTTTCATATAGAGGCAGAGTACGATTCACACAATACATGCCTGCAAAATATGACATGAAAATTTGGTGGGTTTGCGATGCTTCAAATTCATACCCAATTACTGGTCAAATATATACAGGGAAGCAGTGTATGAGATTTAAAGGAAGCGGAAGGAGCGTTGTAGCTGACAACTTGTTTACATCACTTCCACTTGCACGTTTGCTGAAGTCGTGGAATTTTTCTATTGTCGGAAGAAAATGCTGCCGTCTAAATCGCGGGATATATTTTCATCACGATCTGCCTTCAGCGATTACAACATCACTATATGTTCATACGTTCCGAAAAAGAACAAAAGTGTTATCATGTTGTCGATACTGTACTATGTCGATAATGTGTCCGGAAATAAAAGAAAATCGAAAGTAATACATTATTACAATAGCCCGAAAAGTGGAGTAGATGACATGGATAAATTGCTTGGACCCTATTCTACTCAAAGGCGGACATAGAGATGTCCTCTGGCTTTTTTATAATATTCTTGACATTGCATGTCTGGCTGCTTAGAAGATTTATTTGGGGAGCCTTCCTGCTGGTTCAACTCGGACACACCAACACCGGATTTTCTTACAAAACTTGGGAAGGCGACTGGCGTTACAGCATATTAAGACGCGGTCTACAAATGCAAATATTACAAGAAACTTCGAGAGCAGAACTGGAATTGAATGTGTGTTAGGAAAGCCAATTCTGCGGCAACTACTTGAAGAATCGGCCGCAAAAACTTCTCGAGACAGTAGTGGACGTACCGCACACAGACAGGAAAATGTTATGTCTGTCTGATGACCAGCCCAAAAAGACGACGTGCCACCAGCAAATCCTGTTGCACCAGTAACAAGCTCATATGTAGCGAACACACAATAACCGTAAATAAATGCCATTTTGTAACTAATGTAAAGGGTTTTCCAATAAGAGGTGCTATTTTAATTAGCCAGCTATTTCGGTAGATGTCACTTTTGGAGCTGTAATTTTTTGACATTTGACAAGTAGAAACTACGCCATTAATAAAAATGGAACGATACACGATTCAGCAATGCATTGAAATTATTAAAATTCACTATAAAAATGGTGAAAATGTGACAGAGACGGTTCGTAAAACTCGAACATTTTTAAGTCGTCGTGAAGCACCTTGTTGGAGCGCAATACAGAAATTGGTAGAAAAATTCGAGCTGTTGGGACAACTTAGTGATGTGAAGAATAAAACCCGTGCACGTCGCTCAAGAACAGCCGAGAATATTGCTGCTGTAGCCGAAAGTGTTGAAGAAAACCCAGGTTTGTCCATTCCTCGTCGTTCTTTGGAATTAGGCATTCCTCAAACGTCATTACACCCTATTTTGCATAAAGATTTGGGTCTTAAGGCTTATACAGTTCAGTTCACACAAGAACTCAAGCCGGCCGATTATCAACAACGTCGAGTCTTTGCGGATTGAGTCCTTGAAATGCATGAAAATGATCCAGAATTCCATCGAAAACTGATCTTGAGTGATGAGGCCCATTTCCACCTCGATGGCTTCATGAACAAGCAAAATTGTCGCATCTGGGGCTCGGAAAACCCAAGAGTTATTGTTGAAAAGCCCCGCGGGGTCATTGAACCTTACTTTTTCGAAAATGAGGCTGGAGCAACAGTTACGGTGTATGGATTGCGCTATTGGCAGATGATTAATGATTTTTTATGGCCGGAGTTAGATGGTATTGATCTGGATAACGTTTACTTTCAACAAGACGGCGCTACGTGCCATACAAGCAACGAAACCATTGATCTTTTACGGGAAAAGTTTCCGGAACGTGTTATCTCTCGAAGAGGTGATCACAATTGGCCACCGAGATCAGTCTTGCGACTTCTTCCTTTGGGGCCACGTGAAAGAGAAGGTCTACGCCAATAGCCCAGCGTCGATTCAAAACCTCAAAGATGGAATTCGTGAGGCTATCGAGGACATAGGGCAGCCACTTTGCGATTTGGTTATGGAAAATTTCATGAAAAGGATATGGTCCTGTAGGCGTGGTCGTGGTGGTTATTTGGCTAATATTTTTTTTCCATTATTAACGGCATACCTTCCTCTTTATAATGAAATAAAGATCCGATCATTTATCTCAAAAAATGTCATTTTTCTTTGAATATCAAAATAACACCTATTATTGGAAAACCCTTTATAATATTGTAAATATTTTTATTACATGTAAAAAAAAAAACACTTTTTTATAGATTTACATGTTCGTTTTCATTATAATTCCTTATTTTTTTCTCCAACTTAAGTTTATTAACCAACTACGTGATAACGTTTCTCATATAAAATCTCTGCCTACCCGGGTAACCTGGGTGTGTTGACTACGGATAAAAAAGTTTAAATTCAAAAAGCCAAAATATTATAAATTTTTTAAAAAGTTTTTTTTTTGCATAGATCGACATATCCCAAGTAACTTTGGGATGGCATGGATGCTTGAGCCAGTATATTTCTACTAACTGTTTCTAAAGGGAATCAAAGTGAAAATGGCTACCCGGGTAGCCGGGTATGTACACAAGGGTTAAGCGAAGGAAGGATTAAAAGCGGTTAGGTCACAGAGGTTAAGCGAAGGAAGGATTAAAAATGGTTAGGTTACAGGAACATACCATATATCGTAAGTAAAAAGAAATTCATCTTAAACCTGTTATATCTGTTTAACTTTTTACCCAACCTGTACCTACAAGGTATGTAAACATTTATAGGTACAGAAGATATTCTATGTTAACAGTGTACATACGTATGACTCGTGTATATATGTAGTTTTTCGTGATCCAAAATGCAGCATAATATTTTAGCACATAGCAAAGGCTTTTCGTTACGTAAAGCTCTCTTCATATTATCTAAACCTAACCTTTATATAATTTCTATTACAAATCTAATCTAAATTATGCAAGATATCCTTACCTATTTAACTAATAATAAGTATATTATAAATTAGACCCAACCATAAGGAGTAAATTGCTTACTCCCGCCTCAATTCCAGTTAAAATGCAAAAGTGACGATGTGACATTCATTTTTGAAGTTCCTAACATTAACATGAAATAATAATTAACGACTTTGGAGACTGTACGTTAAAGGAGCTCAGTATACATTAGCCAAAATACACCATTAATCGTAAGGAGCATCCTGCCGGTGTAACATAAGCTCATGTTTTTAAAGGACTCCCCTTCTCGGTGTGTCATGTTTTCTCCTGTTTCCTGAACATTGTACAGCAGCTTGACATGAAATGAAATCTGCTGGGATTATTTAATATAAATGAAACTGTATAATTAATTAATTCAAAATGTTGAGAACACACATGGGAACAAATCGATTTTCTCATTAACACAATTAATTTTGCTCATCATATATAGTTACACTTCAAAGCTTTCGAAAGGCCTTCCTCCTTCCAGCATGTTAATTTTACAGCAGAGAAGAACTTTTAAAGCCCAACTCACAGCATCAATGTCTACTGTGAAACGCATTAAACTTACCCATAGTCACAGACGTAGTTTTGCAATTCATTAACACAAATGGGTCACAGCTTGAATCAGGACATAAAGGAAAAAGTGCAAATTAGTTGGCCGTGTAATGTGGGAAGCTCAAATAGTTATTGAAAGAAAGAGGACATGACCTGTATATGTATATATATGTATGTATGTATAACTGCACTTTCACGGACCTAACCGGACGTTTTAGTAGAAATAAAAATTATATATATATTTTCGTAGTGCTCCTCATTTACAAAGTCATGCATATGTTAAGCTTCATCCTGATGTATTCGACACAGCACTCCTTCCGTTCATACTACGTTTCTTCTTTGCACAATTAAAACATTAAGTCAGTATTTCTATGGTGAAATTTTAGCGTGCAAAACCTTAATTATTTTAACGTTCTTTAATAGGTATACTTGCTTGCGTACCGAGCTTACAAGGGTGAGTACTACATTATATCATAGCTAGTAATTTGGAGTCAGGCGTTAAAACCTTACAAAAAAAAAAACGGAGTTTTAAATCATACCCTGTGAGGATACTGGGTAGCTTGATTATTCAAGCAGAATGGAAGGAATAAGGTTGGTCTTAAAGAAAATTGTGACCTAATTTACATATGTATGTAGGCGTGAAAGTGTAGTGTTATTTAAAATAAATATAAGCGCGGAAGAACTTTTTTATGGCAACCTTTAGTCGTGTACGGAGAATTATGTTTCAATTGTAATCAAAGAATATTTGTCTGGGAGTTATTTAGTTGTTCCTATAAGACTTTAGCATTGGCATTAATTTTTTCTTCTTCCAAAGATTTTTTTTTTTTAACTTCTGGCCGTGGACATTAAGATTTCCTAGGAAGGAATGAGTTTCAACAGGAGATTTAATAATTTAAATCGTAACTGCAAGTTTATGCAAAGAACTACCATTCGTTTTTACGTAAATAAAAGAAAACAATTAGTTACATCTGAATAGACCATAGCCGTAAGTATTGACAAAAATCTGTTACTTTAAGGGAATATTCAAAATAAGATGTAGCATTGCTATGAATGAATACAGGATTGTGACATATTATTAGCAGCTGACGATTCCAAGGAATAAATAAATATCACTTGAGTACTATTTCATTCAGCATTTAAGGAGATGTTCCTTGCAATAAATAAACTTGGTGTAGTCTTTTAACATAATAATGCACCCGTTATTTGTTTCGATAATAAACCGCATCACCCCCTCGCTTAACCTTTATATCAATACCCGGGTGCCCAGGTACCATTTAACATGTACTTACATAAAGGGTTTTGCAATAAGAGGTGTTATTTTAATTAGCCCGCTATTTCGGTAGATGTCACTTTTAGAGCTGTCATTTTTTAACATTTGACAAGTAGAAACTACGCCATTAATAAAAATGGAACGATACACGATTCAACAACGCATTGAAATTATTAAAATTCACTATAAAAATGGTGAAAATGTGACAGAGACGGCTCGTAAAACTCGAACATTTTTGAGTCGTCGTGAAGCACCTTGTCGGACCGCAATACAGAAATTGGTAGAAAAATTCGAGCTGTTGGGACAAGTTAGTGATGTAAAGAATAAAACCCGTGCACGTCGCTCAAGAACAGCCGAAAATATTGCTGCTGTAGCCGAAAGTGTTGAAGAAAACCTAGGTTTGTCCATTCCTCGTCGTTCTTTGGAATTAGGCATTCCACAAACGTCATTACACCGTATTTTGCATAAAGATTTGGATCTTAAGGCTTATAAAGTTCAGTTAACACAAGAACTCAAGCCGGCCGATCATCAACAACGTCGAGTCTTTGCTGATTGGGTCCTTGAAATGCATGAAAATGATCCGGAATTCCATCGAAAACTCATCTTGAGTGATGAGTCCCATTTCCACCTCGATAGCTTCGTCAACAAGCAAAATTGTCGTATCTGGGGCTCGGAAAATCCAAGAGTTATTGTCGAGAAGCCTCTCTATCCTCAACGTGTGACTGTTTGCTGCGGTTTATGGTCCCGCGGGGTCATTGGACCTTACTTTTTCGAAAATGAGGCTGGCGCAATAGTTACGGTGAATGGATTGCGCTATCGACAGATGATTAATGATTTTTTATGGCTGGAATTGGATGGTATTGATCTGGACAACGTTTACTTTCAACAAGACGGCGCTACTTGCCATACAAGCAACGAAACCATTGATCTTTTACGTGCTAAGTTTCCGGACCGTGTTATCTCTCGAAGAGGTGATCACAATTGGCCATCGAGATCTTTTGACTTAACACCTTGCGACTTCTTCCTTTGGGGCCACGTGAAAGAGAAGGTCTACGCCAACAACTCAGCGTCGATTCAAGACCTCAAAGATGGAATTCGGGAGGCTATCGAGGACATAGGGCAGTCACTTTGCGATTTGGTTATGGAAAATTTCATGAAATGGATATGGTCCTGTACGCGTGGTCGTGGTGGTCATTTGGCTGACGTTATTTTCCATTATTAACGGCATACCTTCCTCTTGAAAACGAAATAAAGATCCGATAATTTACCTAAAAAAATGGCATATTTCTTTGAATATCAAAATAACACCTCTTATTGGAAAACCCTTTACATATGTGTCTTATGTATTTAACGAAAAATTATCAAATCCTTTCAGATCCTGGTTATGTGAATGTCGATTTATATACGTTTTGATGTTTAAATATTAAAAAAAAATAATAAACTTAAGAGCTAACGTCGAATACGCACTTGATCAATACCCGGATTACCCAGGTACCCATACCCAAGAAATTAATGTGTAGCACATATTAAAAAATTACACTAGTCTATATGATTAGAAGATAATAGTCTATAAACTGTTACGACGGTGGGCTTTGTTCGTTATTGAAATCACAATATTTCGGATATAATTCAAAAATTCTTTCTTTATTTAACTTTACTGTTTACTCTCACAAATTCACAAATAATTATCAAATCAACTCTTTATAGTTATCGTTAGTACTGTACTTCTGATTATTCCAATCCAAGTAGTTTACTTCGTTCACTTCACAGTCTGAAATAAGACTCGCCTCCTGGATGTGAGAAGCGCCGTATTTATGTCCAACGAGTTATCCTAGAACCTTCCTGAATATTCCATTCTCCGAATCGAAAGTTTACTAGGATGTCACTAACCTAATGTTGTTTGTATTTCCAAAGATGTCACTTGTATCGCTTTGTAGCACGTAACCCTGCCCCTTCTTAAAATTGTTCACCTCGAACAACATGTGGTTCCCTGTATTGATGCTCGCAGTATTTATACAAACGATCCAGGTGAACGATTATCCGTTTGCCTCTTGTACCACGCTGAATCCTGTACATTACGTCATTAATTCTAGTTACCTCTGAATACGGTCCTTCGCACTGCTATTGTAATTTTTGGAGAACGTCCCTTACGTCGTTTCGGGTTGTACAGCCAAACAATGTCACTTTCATTACATCCTGCTGAATTAGCTCGTAATTCATAGCTGGTCTTTATCCGATCGGTATTTTGCTCTCGTTTCTTCGTGCACATCGGCTAAACGTTGTCTAAGCTCCGATACATAGTCGTCTGGTAACTTTTGCTCAACTCTGGGTGTACCAAACTTGAGGTCACTTGCTAAACGATGGAGTTTGTCCGGTCGTATTGTGAACAATTGATCGATAGGCCATTAGGAACATGGGAATATGCCGATCTCAATCGCGTTGATGATAGTCGACTACTTTCTTTATATACTCGATCAATGTTCTGTTGAAGCGCTCTACCATGCCATCAGATTGTGGATGCAGAGGAGTTGTTCTGGTTTTTCTTATTTCCAGCATTTTGCACATCTCCTGGAAAGTTCGTGATTCGAAACTCCGTCCTTGGTTCGAATAAAGTTCCTGAGGTACACAAAACTTACTGACCCAATTCATTATTACTTGTTCCGCTACTGTGGTAGACTCTTGATTAGGGATTGCATAAGCTTCAGGCTATTTACTGAAATAGTCAATAGCAACTAATGTATAACGGCTACCGTTATCTGTTTCTGAAAAAGGTCCAGCGATATCTACGGCTATCCTTTCAAATGGGGCTCCTACATTATACTTATGCATTTTGCTCCTCTGCTTCTGTGTAGAGGTCCTTTGCAAGAAGCACAGATAGTTCATCTACGGCACGACTCCTCAACATCCTCTCGCATATGTAACCAATAAAACCTTTCAAGTATTTTGGAAATTGTTTTATTTACCCCTAAATGTCCTGCAGATGATCCACTTCGAGATCATCTTTGACCTGGGATGCTGAGACGACTATCTGCATTTGGAATGACTCACCGGTGATTCCCACTTGCGCTTTATATACCACATTCAACGTGAAGAGAATTCCATTGAGCCCAGTAGCTCTTCGGTTTCTCACTCCTCTCCGAAATATCCTTCCATTGTGATCTTTCAATGTTTTCTTTCCAAGCAAGAATGGCTGATATGTCTGGATCTTCTTGTTGTGCTGTTCGTTTGAACTTTTCTGCCCAGAGCATCAGCTGCCTCGGTATCTGGTATATCTATGTGGTCAGTTCACCTGAACAGATTTTACGCTAACCATTGCCTACTTAAGTACATGCTTAAGATCAAAACTACACACCATAACTGCCGGTGCTACAACAAAGAGGTGGAATCTGCAGATCACGTAGTCTGAGAATGCTGGAAAATTGTTCGCTAAATATTGTAATGTATGGGTAAGATATTCAATATCCCATTAGACGGTCGAAAAGCTGGCCTAAGTGAGGTTATATAACAGTCCTAAGAACCGCGAGCGTGGTCTGGATCTAATATGGTAGGGGCATAACATAAGATCTTTTATGTAGCAGTGATTAACCAAGCATACTTTGCTTTAATGCTATATCATAAACTGCACTGTTCGTTATCGGACAACATAAAAAAAAAAACATCGAATTTGCTGATAGTGTCGAGTCGTCCTGATGGTATTCCCGCGTATTTTCTGACAAATTGTAATTTGTCTATTATTTGTGTTCCTTGTCAGCTATGCTCGTGAGCTCTTTGCGAAACATTACAAACTATCTGTGACTACTCTTCTTCCAGAGAAAGGCAGCATCTGCTATATTTCGAGTTATTATTATACTGTTAAGATTTTTGGAGGCTTTGCTTTTTGATGTTTTCTACTTTCATTGTAAGCCTATATGTATACTCCAATTTTTGTGTTTCCACAATTGAATGTGGTAAGCATGTCGATTGTATTTTTACTGATTTTGGCAAAGCTTTCTACAGAATAAATCATTGCATTCTAAGTCATTAACGCAGTGTGCTTTATTTCGAGGTGCGTTTTCCAATAATATGTGTAATACCTCAATCATTTATGTATATCAGTCATGCATTTTTGACTATGTCTAACTCAGAACAGAAGTACTCTGTTATATTACCGTCACCAAAATTTTCTACTGATGACTGTGTTCTTTTAAACTCAGACTTCGATGCATTTCATGATATTGATGCTCGATAAATTTTCTTCCTCAGAAAATTACTTAGTAAGTGTACCACTATGTCACTCTCTTGCCGAAAAAATCATCTGAACTTCACTTTCCCTATCCCAAAGCTTCAATATTGACCATTTGTTCGACCTATTCTATAGAGGACCTACACTAATCTGCTTCAATTCTGTTTTGTCGGTTAATCTATACCGGCTCGCACATTAGGGAACTATGACTTTTTCCAAATTCCTTACGACCGTGCACCTATCTAAATTTCGCCTAAGGATTCAGATTGAATAAAATTACTTTTCTTATTCATTGTAGTCGTCTGCTTCTCCGCGGGCTCACATAACATAGCACAACATTTATTACGGGCGATAGTATACAAGATCACAATATTTTATTATACCCAAAACAATTGGTCTAAAAACGTGGAGGAAGTCCTTAAAAGAATATCTAAACAGTAACAAGTGAGAAGTGCTTATAATAATAAATATATATGGCGCTTTAAATTACAGTTAAAATCTGAGTACAAATTAAACATATAAGGCTAATAAAAACAAGTTAGAAAGAACTACAAAACAGAAATGATACTAGAACAAGTTACTAATGCAATTTAGAAAAGAGAAAGAGAGAAGAGAAAAGAAAATTTAGTAATCCGCAATAGTACTCGTCTGTGAGAAGCGATCCCGATAAGATAATACAGTAAACTACGGGCGTATAATTAAGAAACGGACATTAACGATGCTAATAAAGGAATTGACAGTACGTGCATGCTTGATACTAGATGGGAAAGCATTCCGAAAGAGCGCAATCTTGACAAAATAAGAGTCTTCCATATCTAGCCTAGTAAAACGAGGAAAGATCACGTTTCTATTTCGATGTGAGTTAGTGAAAATAAACATGTCTTCATGGTAATGTGGTTCATTATTTTTTTGTAGGTTAAAGAAGAGCACTAACGCTCTTTTCTTGAGATATGTAGTAAGCGGGCGCCCCAACAACTGATCGCGGTAAGGCGAGACATGGTCATATCTGTGAAGTCCGAAATTGAACCGTATGCAATCGTTGGACGCGACCTCCATTTTACGGCTACAAACGCTATGAAGTTGAGGGAATATTAAATTTCCGTAAGTGAAGTCTTGACCAAATTTAAGCTTAAATTGCTTGCGGCAAAATACTGGCTAAGAGCCAGAGCCTACGGAGTCCGGAGTAAATTTTATTAATTTTAGATTTTGTATTCTCACAATAGTTCATATATTGGTTCAACACGATATCCAGATTTTTCACTGTACTAGCAAGAGATAATACTTTACCGTCCAGAATTACGGGTGGGATATCAGACAAATGTAGTCGACTGTTGTGAAAATGGTATATTGGGACTTAGAGGGATTCAATCTCAATGCATTGGTTCTGCTCAAATCGTCATTAATACGTGCAATTCCAAATTTAAAAAGGACATTACATCGGTTCAGAAATAGCTGCACATTATCTGCGTATAAGTGAATCCTGACATTACGTTCGACTAGAAGAAGGCCATTAATAAATAAACTGAATAGCAATGGCCCCTTGATTGAACCCTGAGGTACACCAGTTCGGAGAGGAAATGAATCCGACAACCTATCATCCACCTTCACCCATTCATGGCAGTCTGACAAGAAACTCCCAATTAGAGCAGAAGCGGAAGCAGTAAAGCCAAGAAAATTAAACAAGACTATCGAATGCCTTTGAAAAATCAAGCAGAACTAGAATCGTTGCGTTATACCACTAGTCACTTATCGCATGTGAGAGAATCGGAAATCAGACTGCAAACATGACAAGAGCTTGTTACTTTCCAAGTGACCAAAAATCTAGTAGCTAATTAGCTTTTCCAAAACTTGAGATAAGAAATTTATGATACTCATTGGCCTAAAATCACCAGGATATTCTGGAGGAGGTTTTTTGGGGATTGTCAGTACCCAAGTAGCTTTTCAAGATGTAGGAAAACAGGAGGACATTAAACAAGAGTTCGAAATATGAAGAATGTATGTCTCGATCATTGTAAGTAGAATCTTAATAAAACGTGGCGACAGACAATCAGGTCCAGTAGCATGTTATTTAATAGCATAAATGGAAGCAAACAATTTAGTCCGATGTCGATATCGAGCCACCTGGGCAGAAACCCAAATGCCTTCTTACTTCCATACTGTGCTTTACATCATAGGGCATCCCCTGAGCTCGGCTAAATAGTATATAAAAAACATAACAAAACCACAAAATGTAACTCTCTTTTATATGAATTTTAATAATAATAAACACAGAATTCGGAGGAGATGTTCATGCTTTGCAGCTAAAACTGTAACCACAATTTTTTGAACTTTTATTTTTAATGATTTTAAATCAAACCATCAATACAAGAGGAAAAAAACCGCCTCGTCCGGGCTTTGAAGCCGGGAACTTCCGCTTTCAGCCTCACTGAACTAACAGTAAAAAATTCGCACAAATGGTTGCCACAAAACGTAGGTATTTTTCGATAGGATTAGGGAATATTCCCTAAAATGTAAGCAATATTACCTAAGAACCATTCCTTACATTTTAATGACAATGTAGGGAATATACCCTAAAATGCAGTTTTTTTCCTAAATTTTAGGAAGTATTCTTTACATTTTAGGGAATAGTCCTAATATTTTTTACCGTGTATTAAGCCAAGTTTTGTTTTCAGCTGGTATTAACCATTAACGATAAAAGCGCACAAATAAATTGTAAATTCAATTTTTATTTATTTTTCCGGACGGGAATCCAACCCACACTTGTTAGAATCGGTCACAGATGGAGAATTGAAGAACAATGTTATATTGACTGGGTATTGACATAAGAGTTAAGTTAATAGGGCCTTAGATGACAAAAAAGGTCATGAACACAATGTTAGAGGTTTTGATTTTTATTAAATTTTCTAATCGAGTAAAGGAAAAGAAAATTTAAAAGTAAAGTAAAATTTCTAAAATTTTTTCGTATATGCACAAAAGCCTTCATCAGCTATGACATCGACAACTTACATAATACCGTAATATCACTCGAATCTTTCTCTGAAAGCTCTACTCATTATCTCAAGCTATCACGAACTTTGATCGGGAAATAATGATTGTTTCCCAGCTCCCTGTAGCCTATCATGACAATCACTCTCAAGAGAATCACAATGTTTCAGTCGGTCAGCCAATAATATTGGTCAACGGATGAAATAACATTTCTGAAACTGGGAAGCTATAGGTAAACTCATTTTCAACCCTCCTGGGTATCATGCAAGTAAGGGTCCTCGTATAATACAATAATATAAGGAGACTTCGAGAATGACCAAAGACACCACTACAACTCAGGGCGAAACAATTTTATTGTCATTACGTAGAAATTGAAGCACCTGACGGGAATTTCATACAAACCTCCTCAGGAAGGATAGTTCAGGAATCAGGACTACAGCCTCTGTCGACACGTTTCCTTTTGACTGATGATATAGGCTGTGAGTAGTATGTCGCAGAAGGTAGTGTATCTGAAGTTTTTTTTTTTTTGTTTTTTTTTGGTTTAGTACTATGTTCAGGATTTCAGGTCATATATGACTTTTCATATTGTATCCAAGCATATGTCAAAATGTCGTTACCGAAATGGGTCTCCCATTTGTAAGAGTTCTGCCAGATAAGTTACCTTTAAAAGGAGTCCATCAGTTATACAAACGTACGTACGCACGGACACATATCACATGGAGCTCATGTGTTCATCTTTCATTTCTTGATGGAAGTCTTTCTATTATGAACAATCGTTATGTGGGCGAAATAGAGATGGTAAAGGAGCTCCCGCATATGGATTCTAAGAATCGTGTATGCTATCGGGTTATGCACATATTGTGAAGAGCTCAAACAACTCGTTCTTATTAATATTAATCAAATGTTAATTATTGTCCCCGTTATATCATCAGAAGTTGCTTTTCACCTTTTTGCAGTGTATTCGCTTTCAATGAATGCCTTCTTTTTGTGTACCTGTAGCTCTGCTGTCTTAATTTTGAAGGGAAGGAAATCTGTGATGAAAGTCTACTTGGCCAAAGTAAACTCATAAAGCATTCCGTTTTCTTTATAGTATCATGGTGCTGTAGGTATTA
The DNA here is from genome assembly GCA_963924295.1 of Dioctria rufipes. Classification (NCBI taxonomy): domain Eukaryota; kingdom Metazoa; phylum Arthropoda; class Insecta; order Diptera; family Asilidae; genus Dioctria; species Dioctria rufipes. The sequence continues at coordinate 281,181,343 of OZ002740.1, read as the reverse complement.
CTCTGAACGTTCTAAAAACCAAAACACTTCAGTCAGGTGCATCCGGTCGTCTACATAAACAGAATAAAAATTCCCTCACTTTTGCTATGTAGTCGTTTGAAAATTCTAAATCCTTTATATTAATGTTTGATTCAAGTAGGAGCTTATGTATGTAGGTATACGTACTAAATTACTAGGGTGTAATGTACTATAGTCTTTCATAAGGTTTTTACTATGCTGAGAGTGTCTGTCCAAGTTAAGCTCATAGAACGGAACGCAGAAACCATAAATAAAAAATTTACATAAGCGGAAACTGAATTTTTTCTGTTGTGAAAAAGTTTAAGGGAGGAGAGAAAATTCAGAATTTTTTATGTCTTCTATTGTAACTACTCGTACAATATCAAGTAGGCACATATACTAACTAAAATTACATAATTTTTTTATTAAATTGATTATTTCCCAGATAAAATCATAATATCATAATAACTCTGGGTTGGAATCTTAGATCACAAAATGAAAGGATAGGCTATCTTATATAAAATTCGTGTAGGTGTGATAAGCAATTTTTTTATGGACACGGGAGGGAAATGACAAGAGGGCTGGGTTTTTAGTTTTTGTCAGTTCGATATTTCTGACATTTCTCATTTGTCATTTCTTAGGTCGGGTGTAGTTTTAGTGATTTGTGAGTTAAAACATTAATAAAAGTGTTTTATAATTTTGTGATATTGAAAAACTGGTAGAAATAATTTTTCTGTGCAAGAGATTTGGTATAAACGAGACTCCGGAGTCTATAATTATGGTGGTGAATTGCGCTGTGTTGTGCTGCAGAAACAAGCGGAGTTTGTGTCGTGGCAAAGGATTTTTCAAGCAAGTTTAAAAGTTTTACTAATAAATTATAGTGTTTTAAGTAAAATAAAACTGAAAATAATATATATAAATATAAAAATAAACAGCCGTGGTAAATAAATTAACGATTTCCAGTGCCGGTTTATTTGCTTACAATTGAATTGTCATTGGGGCTCTTGTTTGATGTCAGTCCAGCAAAGGCAACGACAAGAAATATTATCAGCAAATAAATGGGGCACTAGGAAAATTCTTAAAAATAAAAAAATTTTTATAAAAAGATATAAAATTATAAACTTAAAAATGATACGAATCGCGGTGACAGGAAATTAGAAAACTTGTTCAATACTTGATAAAGTTTCAACCACTAAATTATGTACCCACTCAGAAAATATCGTAGTTTACGACTTCCATGACTAAACAAACACATCGATGCAATTCTTCTACATGAAGAAAAATGCTTAAGTTTTTCTTCCTCATAGCCTATCCTTTCGTTATATGATCTAAGGTTGGAATGCATATTTCTAATGATATTGGCCTACTGCTCCTTTGATATCTTGTGGGACATTGTGCAAAATATTAGTAGTTTTCTACTCCATGATTTCACTGAAGATGTGGTTTCATTTATAATTTTTCTCCACCAAGTCATCTTATTGTGCAATGTATTTCCTACGTGTTTCAATATATACTACGATTTTGAAGTATTCATGATCCCATCACGCGCTACTGAGCGTTGATCTTCCTCTTCAGCCTTATTACTTTACATAAACCTTGCTATTTTTATAATCGCCTATAATCTCTGCCTTCAGCAAAAACCCGTAAAATTCCGATTCCGAGATTCTCTAAAAGAGTATTGAGGGTTATTTTCTTATATTCAGTTGATACGTCTTTGGAATGATTTATCTGCAAGTATTTTATTTTTTTATGCTTTCCTTTTTGTTTTCTATATTTCGATAATTCTTTCTTCTGAACAGTAGTTTTTAGACCAAATATCCCTTTTTCATTCACATTACTTTTGATTCTATCTTTGCTTAATTATTTCTTCTTTTTTAAAGTTTCTCTATCTCTTCCCGTGTTAGTTATCTTCGTTTCAATTAAATTAACCCTCTAACCGTCAAATTTTTTTTTTCTTCAGAAAAATTACAAACTAGAGTATATTTCGGGTGAGAAGCATGAATATGAAGTCGGTTTTTTGATCCCAGTTATTGCTTAGCCGCCAGGTGTGAATATAGATAGGCCACCTCTAGGCGGTTATAACGATTTAACCCTTGTGTCAACACCACTTCTTAACTCCTCGAATCTACACCTGCATCACCTGTGGTACCCATACAATTTGTATGGCAAAGTTTCTGCGTTACAGGTAAATAGAAGAAAAATTAGGTATTTCGGTAACAAATGACAGATCTATTTTATGACATTTTTGGAAAAAAAAATTAAAAGAACAGGTATTACAGGCTACGGCCGATATTTACAGTTCGACAATTTGGGAAATAGTATGAGATAAATTGTATTGGAGTTAGAATCTGTACATAAGCAATTAATGACTCACATTTATTTTTATATTATCATGCTTATTTTAGAAATTATGAATTATTACACTTATTTGGGACAGCTGTTGCATTTGTGGATAAGAGGTGGGAGGAGCTATGCTGTGCACAAATCAGCTTTTGGCAAGCATAACATCGCTTACGAGCGGGACGGCGTTTGGCACAGAAGAAACAGGGTCCTAACTGTTTTATTTGTCCTTGGGCATCCCTCTTCAGAGCTTGGCCGGGAGCTAATGCCTCCGCCCCAGAATGCACTCCTAACCACTTTAAGTGCTCAAATTTCCGGTCCAGATGCTCTTATTATTAGCCCTAACGATGACATTTGGTATTACCAGGGCAGTAGCTAGCTCCTGAAGATACTTACATTCAAGTTAGCCATTGTTATAATATAACTTACCAAAGCTGTGATATCTAGCATGTTGTAGAAAAATGTTTGTGGTCAGCGAAGAGTCCTGCTTTTTGAAGAATTATCAGCCAACATTTTGTCCATATTGTCAATCCTCCTTTATATTTATTATAGTCCATTACTATGTCGAGCTTATGAAGCAGTACATTGTGAGTGTAGGTTTGAGTTCTATATTTATTCCAAATCGTTCCATCTCTAGCTTTAAAAATATAAAGCTTCCTCATCCACTTCTTCGTCCTCACTTTCGCTGTCAGTCTCAAATATCTCCACTTGAAAAGCTTCAGTTTCCACTTCCGAATCACCATCATCGACGAATTGCACAATTTGCTGCTCTCCGCTTGTGCCAAGTGCTGCACTTGGGCCTGCTTCATCCACATCCAAAATCAATCGATGCATAACCGTAGCAATATTACGACGAAATCGTGAAGAATCGAAAACAAATTCCGGATCGTCTGCCGAATTGTACCCACCTTCATCAAATTCATCATGCTCTTCCTCGCTGCTAAGGGAATCTATTAAGTTCCTGCTATACTCGTGCTATTTTTCATTGATAATCTGTAACAGAATACGAAATGAAGATAAAAGTGCGGAAGATAAAAACAATTGTATAAAAATAACACCTAAATAACAATACGTACCTTGTGAATTGACGTGGGGTCAAAGATCCATCTTTTGGAATTTTTGCTAGACTACTCATTTTGCTTTGCAATAATTTGTTAAACTCTTTTCACTACAACTTCACAAAATAAAATGAGCGTTTAACTTGCACCATAATGCATCAGATACACGATACTACATGATTTTAACTGTAAATGAGTCACAAAAGTCCCTACTCCCGTACAAAAACAAACTCATACATCACGGGTGATGAAGGTGTTGATTCGGTAGGTGCAATAATATGTGACTATATTTCGTACATATCCAAAATAGTTAGTAATCTTAAATTTGGCAACGATGTTTAAAACATAATTTTTAAGAATGTCGGAGACACCCAGGCCAATAAATGAAAAACTGTTAACTGGAGAAGATACCAAACATGTGAAAACTCACCGGTGATGTAAGTGTTGACACAAGGGTTGAGGAAATAATAGATCAGGTTTTATTTAAGTTTAAAACATGATTTTATTGAAATCCAAATAATCGAAAAGGTAAACTAAAAAAAAAAAATTGAATTAAGCACAAATCACTTTTGACGATGGAAGTCATAAAAACTGTTTTTCGTCGGGGTTAGGGTAAAAGTGGGAGAGACTCCATAGTTTTTGTAGAAGTTAAGAAAAAAAAAAAAGAAATGCAAAATACACAAACCATTTATTTTTTATTTTGCAATTAAGTAAAGAAGAAGAAAATGAGAATACTTTTAACAAAATAATCTTCACCGACGAAGCTCATTTCCAGCTCAATGGATATGTCAATAAACAGAATTGCCGCATTTGGGGTGAAGAGAATCTAAGGGTTATCTTAGAGCAACCATTACATCCACAAAAAGTTACGGTTTGGTGTGGTTTGTGGTCTAGAGGAATCATCGGACCATATTATTTTGAAAACGCAAATAAAAATGCGATTACGGTTAATGGAAATCGCTACAGGGAGATGATCCGAACCTTTCGTGGCGGGAAATTGATGATTTGGACGTAGAGAATATGTGGTTTCAACAGAACGATGCCACTTGCCACACAGCAAGAGAAACAATGGATCTTTTGAAGGAAAGGTTCGAAGATCGCATTATTTCTCGTAGAGGAGGAGTAAATTGGCCACCAAGATCGTTCGATTTGACACCGATGGATTATTTTTTGTGGGGTTTTTTGAAATCGAAAGTGTACAGCAATAATTCCACAACAATTCAAGAGCTTAAGAACAACATTATCGAGCAGATTTCAACCATTGACAACAGTTTATTGAACAACGTGATTTAGAATTTTGGTAAAAGATTGGTAGCCTGTCGAGCCAGTAGGGGGGGGGGGGGTAAATTATATTACATTTATTTTATTGTTTTAATTCCCATTTAATTTTTTCTGCTGGAGAAGACAAATATTGTTTGAATGCATCTCTTACATTGAATGCTGCGAAAGATGCATTACGTCCTCTGTAGGAAAGATTTTTTAGTTTTGTTCTATCTCTATTTGCGGTCTTGTTATTCTCTATGGGGTTGTTACTATTCGCTCGAATGTAATTGTGAAGTACAGGAGTATCTAAAATTATATCATCAACGTGCTCAGGCTGTGATTTTATTCGTCTATTGAAAATTTGAAACTTTTGACCCAAAATTCCAAACGTATTTTCTACTGTTCGACGTGCACGTGACAATGCTACTTTGCAGCATCGCCTTGTATTTGCGAGCCAGGATATGTTGGGAGTAGATAAGCCCTAATAGGGACCCAAGTAATCCCCTCTTTTTCAGGTCGAATTTACGTCTATTTGACGTAATTTAGGGCAGCGACTAATTGTGTTTAAGTTAAGATTACCTAATATTTACGTCCGATTTACGTAAGTGGAGAATGAGAGGACGGCGTATCGACGAAAATATTAAGGAAATTAGGGAATATTTCCTTATAGAGCGCAGGACTCATTTCCTTGATTTGGTAAATTTAAGGTAAATTTCACGTCAAATTTACGTAAATTTTCCTTAATCTCGACCTATTTTCTACCTAGTTTAACTCATGTTAAGGTGTGTGTTAATATAGAAGGAATTACATTTTATAAGAATTGTATATGTATATTTTCCCTAGTATGTAATGTTAATATTATGAACAAAGCACATAACTCCAAATTGAAAGATTATGAGAAGTATTGCTTTAACAAAGTATATGGAAATTATGGCCTTATTCAAAATTAATTCGCGCAGCTTCTAAGCGTTCAATTTTTAAAACTAGAAAATTTTTATTGATAAATATGGAAATAAATTATCGAAAAACAACAACGCGCTTTCAAAATATTGTATATTTTAAAAAATAATAATTTTAAATTTTTTTAAATTATTTTTTGGTTTCCTTTAGAGCATTTAAATTAATTTAAATATGCTTTAATCGTTCTGAAATTAAGAAAAATTCATTTATTTGGGTTTTCTTTGTAGTAACTATGGAAAAAATTAAATTAAGGTATTATGCAATTTTTCTATTCATTCCTTTAATATATGGCAGCCAAGTTTTGTTAAATAAATATGGCGTATATTACATTTCTCGACCTAGAAGTTAGTTTGACTTACAATTTTTTTCTTCTAAGACGAATTTCCTGGATGGCAAGACGAAATAACCAAATTTTTCGACTTTGAGAGCAAAAATCCTTATTTAGGTAATTTTGTGTTCAAAGGTTATGAAAAAATTTTTTGTACCGGTTAATTCGTGCGGTTTTTTTTCGAAAATTGAAGCTTTATTGTGAAAAAATGGTTACAAATTTAATATTCAAAGTATTGTCTATCGCTAGCTATAACCTTTTCCCATTTTTCTGGCAATTCACGAATACCCTTTCTGAAAAAATCGGCCGGGTTCTCCGCTATCCACGAATCGATCCAATTTTTGACTTCTTCATAATTGGAGAAGTGCTGGCCAGCCAGGCCATGTTGCATTGATCGGCAGAGATAGTAATCGGATGGCGCAAGGTCTGGACTATACGGCGGGTGGGGTAGGACATCCCATTTGAGCGTTTCAAGGTAGGTTTTGACGACCTGTGCAACATGTGGCCGAGCATTGTCATGCTGCAAAATTACCTTGCTGTGCCTTTGTTCATATTCCGGCCGTTTTTCGCGCAGTGCTCGGCTCAAACGCATCAATTGTCGTCGGTAGACTGCCCCTGTGATCGTTTCATTCGGTTGCAACAGCTCATAATAGATCACACCCAGCTGGTCCCACCAAATACACAGCATAACCTTCAGGCCATGAATATTCTGAACGGCCGTCGATGATGATGCATGGCCGGGGTATCCATACGTTGCCCGACGTTTTGGATTATCGTAATGGACCCACTTTTCATCGCCAGTGACAATTCGATGCAAAAAACTTTTTCTTTTGTGCCGTTGAAGCAGTTGTTCACACGCGAAAAATCGGCGTTCGACGTCTCGTGGCTTCAATTCATACGGCACCCAATGGCCTATCTTCCAGATCATTCCCATTGCTTTTAGACGATCGGAAATGGTTTGTTGAGCGACGCCAAGTGATTTTGCAAGTTCTTCTTGCGTTTGGGATGGATCTTGGTCGAGCAGTGTCTCCAATTCGTGGTCTTCAAACTTTTTTGGCTGTCCGGGCCGTTCATCGTCCTCCAAGTCAAAATTGCCACTTTTAAACCGTGCAAACCACTTCTGGCACGTACGCTCAGCTAGAGCATGCACACCATACACTTCCACCAAAATACGATGACTTTCGGCAGCCTTTTTCTTCATATTGAAGTAATGAAGAAGTACTCCCCGCAAAAACACTTTATTCGGCACAAAATTCGACATTTTCAGAGTAAAAAAAAGTATTGTTGTTTACGCTTCAGCTAAATGACACATACTGATTCTGAGACTATATGACAGTAGCTTTCCAACACATATTTGGAAAAGGAGAATCACTGGAATATAAAACAAGTTACGCCATCTGTTAGAAAACCGCACGAATTAACCGGTACCCCATTATTAATAAATTTCAACATAAAATAAGGCATTTCGCCCTAAATTATGGAATTTCGCCTTAAATAGGTAAAAGAGATTTGACAATTGAAAGAATTGAATGGAGATATTTACATCTTAAAAATAGTAAACCATGCGATTAGCATCATCATTTGGATACAAGATTTGTTAAAAAGCGAGTGAATGCAAACGCAGTTGAATATGCGTATATTCCGCATGGTTGCGAAGCAAATAATTAAGTGTACCTATTGCCCAAATCAAGCGTAGCATCTTTAAGATAGATGCAAATGGTATTCCAGAGCCTGACTGATTCCGATATAAATGTGTCGTAAATAGGAGCAACAGTTGTAATCTTGATGAAATGATTCAATGGGAGGGAGGAGCAGTTCAATAATTCCAGTGATAATGAAGTCAAACAAAAGTAAATGAACTTTAATTTTTGGTTGTATTATTATTATGTAATTTTTCCCTAATAATTATCTACAAATTCAAGATTACTTTGAGGACCTAATTTAAGGAATTATTAAGTACAATTTCCTTCCTAATTAACCTTAATGGAGAGTGGCGTTTGAGGTTAAATTCTTAAGTCTACTTTACGTAATTTTAACCACACAGCCCTCACAGATAGGAAATTTAACCTCCAATGTTACCTGGGAAGACCTCATCTGCAACTATTACGTGAGAAGCCTTAACGTTGGTGCTTGGTAGTAGCTTTTCTTCGGGAATCTTTTGTTTTTCCTTTTCCAATGCCTTTCCAAAATCACAGTTTGCAAATATTCCTCCGTTACTATTTTTTCCATAAGCACCTTCATCGATTATAATAAAATTATATTTCGCATCAACCAATGCCAAAAGAACAACGCAAAATGTCTTTTTATAATTATCAAAATTTGACACGGTATTAGCTGGTGCTGTAATGACCACATCCCACATCCCATCCAAGGAACCGATGCAATTTGAAAAATCCCATATTTCCCAAAATTCTGCTGCTATCGTTTTTTTGTTGGTGTGGGCATAACAATAGGCATCAACACTTCAGTTATAGCTTTACATACGTCTTTTACTATTAAAGAAACTGACCAGACTGACCCAGACGATAACTCAAAGCAATCGTTTGAAAAGAATCTCCCGCCGCTAAAAATCTGTAAAGTGAAAATTACAACCATTAATTCGTGTATATATTAGTCAAACGAAGTATAGAATTCCATATTTTTAATGTAAGTTTTATTTCATATTTTTAGTTTCTGATTGTAAAATGGTATGGGCTAGATTACGTGATTCCTATAGAAGAGCTATAAAAAACAAAAGAGAAGCCAAGAGTGGACAGGCTTCGAGCAACTTAAAAAAATGGAAATACGAACAAGAAATGTCAGAATACAAGAAAGGCAAATAAGCGTTGCTAGGGCTACATCAAAACACGAATAGACATAACTGCTTACAGCAGCTATATAAAGCCCCCAAACCTCAGTAGATGGTACCATTCTTGGCTCAGAGTTGATCTGAATAAAGAAACTTGCTCCCAATTTCCATACAGAAGTTTAATTATGTTCAGAGTCTTATCTGAAATTATTCCTATCCTTATTACAGAAGTTTAATTCTAATTTAATCTGATATTGTTTTTCGACCTTACACTGTACAGCACGTGCTAAACTTGAGTCTTACACGCTGAAACAAATTCACGTGAAACACTTCGAATTTACATGCTAAAGTACAGACATTCTGCTACCTATCTATCCCACACTCTGCAGCACAGGTATTGTGCTATTCTCGTTTTTGGGTCTTACACGTTGCAGTACGCTCTTACAATTTTCACAGAAATTTGCTCTGGTAAGAGAAAATTAATTCTGTTCTTCTTCTTCTTTTCAGCATTACAGAAATAGACCACGTTATTGGGATTACTTTCGATTTTTGATTTTATATTGAATTTTTGAACTGTTTCTGGAATTTCAAGTTTTAAGCTCTATCTCATTGTGATAACCAAATGAATTTTAGTAATAAAAGCCCCCCCCCCCCCTCTTTAGTTCAAGACTAGATCTCACACTCCATTTTAGATAAAGATACTAATGGCAAATTTGCAAAACTATTTTTTTGTCCATTTTAATTAATGAGAGTATAGATGTGAGTAGTTAAAAATGTTTAGTGGCCATAATAAGTTTCTTTGATTGTGAATGTAATAAAATTAAGGATAGATTTTATGGGCTGTTAAAATTTAAGGAGTCAAATTGTTCAAAGAATTTACGATGAGTTGGTAGGGCATTTAAATAATAATAATGTGCCAGTAGAAAGCTTAATTGGTTTTGCTACTGACAACGCGCCAGTTATGACTGAATCAATTTCAGATGTAAAGTCACTTATACAGAAATTAAACAAAAATGTTTTTTAATTAGGATGTACGTGTCATTCTATTCATTTATGTGCTTGAGATGGCATGAACAAAACTTCTTAGCATAATTAAAAATTATATACATAGTATTTCGTATTACAATTGTAACAGCCCAAAGAGATTAGCAGAGCAGAACGTTTCGGTACAGAATTACATAGAATTATAAAACTAATGAAAACTAGATGGCTTTCATTAGACACATCATTTAACAAAATCTGAGAGCAATGGATTATGGTAGTTTATATTTTATACTTGTAGTCTGTCGTGACCCAATATTCAATTGGTGGAATTGTGACATCACGACTCGACTCACTTTGTTTCCTAAAGAAGAAATTATAGGATCTGAGGAATTCATGACACGACAAAACACATTCTGGAGATTAACAATCCGATTATATTTCCTGGCGTGGTCAATTCTATCCTCTTTATAATATTTATTGCGAGCTTCAGCACCTTTTCTAATAATACACCAAGTGAAACTGGTGAAAACAAGCTTAGGTCAGCACCATGTGCCAATAACTGTAATTAAAAAGTAAATGTTAATAACACAAGCATATAAAAAAAATGTTTATTAATTCATCTTGCCTTACGAACAGAAACTGGCATCTTAGATCAACCATAATTATTGATTATATATTTGGCAATAGCTTTGCAATACTGTTCTGAGACGATAAACCAACTCTTCTTCTAAATCGAGAATTTTTGAAAATTCAGCAGGTTGTAAAAAATGCCCGTTTTGCTGTATTTCTAGTATATGAGATTCCTTTTCCACCTGGCCTTACTTGGTCTACATGCAGACCCATGTTAGACTTAATTGCATTTTTTATATTTTTTACAAAAGCTTTTCGTTCCAGTAACTTTTTTTTTATCCTACCCCGTGCCTACCATTTTTTGAATTCGATTCTATAACTAATGTGAATGCAATCGTCATCGGATCCACATATGAAGCGGTTGTATACCAATAACAAATTCTCTAGAAAAGGATTGAATAAATCATTTTCATAATTTTCGAAATTGCTGTACCGAACTGTTTTGAGCAAATGGAACAGGCTTGATTTGATGCAGTCTCTGTTACAACGAAAAGAACTTTACAATCAATTAAAGAAAATACTAATTTGTAGTTCACTGTGATGATAAGTCCATTGCAAGTCAAGTATAGGAAGTTGTTAAGATTTCTAATTTGGTCGTCAAGTCTTTCTTTCTCAGCCTTTATAAATGGAATGGTTTCAATTTAAAACTTCATGCATACATGTTTTCAGAAACGAATAGACTGTGAAGTGTTATTATTCCAAATAATACGATTTGGGTGACCTTCATCATGAATTCGTAAAGGATTTAGAGTTGTTATAAACAGGCTGGAATCGTCACCTTGACCATCATTTCTCCAGTTTTGTCTATAGTTGGAAAATTCCGAAGAACCATCCATATCCGATGAACAAACTAAAGTCAGTTTTACCTCTTTGTTACTTTCATCAACTTAGTCAAATATTTCCTTCAGATAAGTCAAGATTCCTTTAGCTGTATAACTTAAAAGATGCTGTATTGATACTTCAGCGCAAGTATCTGTAAATACTTCACCTTCCGCTCTGCAAACAGTTTTCGCTTTAAGCTTATATTGATAACAGGGGATGGAAATTGTGATATATTGTTGCTTCCATAGAGAGTTATCTACTATCACAGATAGTGCTCCTTCAGGTGATTTCTTTTTCATGGGATTATTTTTCTTTATCAAGCTTAGTACCATGGATGGCTTATCGTGAGAAGAAATGAAATATTGGATTACTGCAACTAAGTCGTATAAATGCTTTATTTTTGCAGCTTTATGAGCTGCTACTAGACGCTTGAATGGATCCTAAGCGACATAAGCCTATCATTTCTTTTTGCTTCCTTTTCTTAGCATTATGTTTAAAAGTTTTTGAAGGTCGTCCTGTTGTTTCTGCTCTCTTAGATTTTGTTGATTGCATGAATTGCGGAATTTCTTTGGGTACCTTAAAATATGAATTCACCCACTTTTCGTGATTCTACAAATTTCGTTACACTTTTCAGCACAACGTCGATTTGTCCCTAACTAATAAAGTTATCGAAATGTTATCCACCATAATCCGATAAAATAAATTCTACATAAGTTTTTCACAGTGTTGTTCCTCTACGCGTATACTTTCATTTCCTACTCTTTAGCGTAGACATTAGCGTAGCCATACAAATTTAGTGTAGACAATGTCAACAATGTCAACTAATGTGTCAACAATGTTAACAAATGTGTCGACAATGTCAACTATTGTGTCGACAATGTAGACTTTGTAATCTGTTACAAACAAAACTTTTAGTTAGTACGTGAAGTGGTATCTTATTCTTATGAAAATTAAAAATAAGTTTAAGACAAGTTATAATTAATAAAATATGCCAGGCAGACCGAAAAATAAAGCTTTCGATGAAGTTGGATTCGATCTCGAAAATTCAACAATTTTTTATTTAAGGAACTCAAATACACTGGAAAAGATATTTGGGACAGTTATCAAAAGAAAACCTTAGCCTTCGAAATTCTATACATGAAAGGTATAATAAAAACCATTCGCTTTTTGGAATATTTATTTATTTATTTATTTACCTAGAGTCTACAGAGTTTGTCGTCTACAGACTATTAATACCTACTTAAAAAAATTAATTAATTAATTTAATACTAAGTCTACTGAGAAACAGAATTTCGTACAAAAATAATTAGATATTTAATTTGAAATTTCCATGCAAAAAATTATATGTAATTATTATGTAATTGAAATTTCAAGCATTAATAAAGATTAGTTATATTTCTTGGAGTGGAGAAATCTAAATATATCTTAAAATAGTTGAATTTATTAAAAGAATTCTTTACACATTCTTGATAACCATAGTTGGTTCTATGAGAAGAAGCATAGAATAAGTTTCTGGATCATATAAATTCAACATATTTAAGTTCTGGACATAAAATATTGGAACACAGAATATCCCTTATAAATAAACCACATTGCATGTTACGCTTGAAACTCAGATTTGATAATCATATTAGTAAACGTCTTGACCCGTACGAGGGCAAGTCATCCCCTCATATATTAAGCATGTAACATATAAAACGTGTAAAAGTTTTTTGAATAGATTCCAATCTGTATATGCACTTGGTAATGGGGAGACCTAATGATTGCATCGTATTCTAATATGAGACGAACAATAGTAGTAAACAAAGTCCGAAAAGTGTCAACTTTTTTGAATTCCTTAGAGCTCCTTTTTATGAAACCAACAAGTTTATAGCATTTTAAACAGCTGTATATATTATATGTGTCTTGTAAATGAGAGTTTATTATAAAGAACGACTCCCAAATCGATGATTTCGCGAACACGACTTAAAGAAACATCATTAATAACATAATTAAAGCATATCGCGCTCACAGAATCATTATAAATTAAAATATGACATTTTCAAGTATTTACATTGAGGCTATTTCCACGACAGCAGTTAGACAAACTATCAAGATCACCTTGTAACTGTAGGCAAGAACGTTTGTCGGTGCACAGAAGATTCTTGATCAAGATCTGAAGAGAAGTCATAAAAAACAACAACAAATCTAGCAGATACTTTAACAGGAAAAGGCACAGAATGGCATTTCATTCCCCCGGCAGCTCCTCACTTTGGAGGAATATGGGAAGCTGGAGTAAAATCCGTTAAGTATCATATGAAGAGGGTCATAGGTGAATCAATCCTTACGTTTGAAGAAATGACAACGCTCCACTGTCAAATTAAGGCATGTCTCAACTCGAGTCCACTATGTCCCATGACAGAAGATCCATCGGATCTTAACATTCTAACTCCGGCACACTTTTTAATAGGAGAAGCTCTAATGGGCCTCCTGAGCCACAACAGCTCACTAAATCTCACCATTACCATTCTCGGTGGGAGCACATTCAAAGAATGAACAGAGATTTTTGGAAAGCATGGTCCACAGACTACCTGAGTTACCTACAACAACGACCAAAATGGAGAAACAGGGCTAACAATATGTAAATCGGACAAATAGTCTTAGTGAGAGACGAAAACTTGTCATCAACAAATTGGTCACTAGCAAAGGTTAAAGAGGTTCACCCAGGTAGAGATGGCCTAGTGCGAGTCGTAGCTGTTCAATATAGCGGAAATAATGAACTCAAACGACCTATTTCAAAAATATGACCTTTGCCTGTCAATCTCAAGGAACCTCCAGAAGCAATAAATAGTAATATAGGAAGTAATGACGAAACGTCAACTGGAAACATAGTAGTCGGTGCAGCCATAACAAAATCAAACTCAAAGCAGCAATAATCTCGGATACACCATAAGGCTCCTCCATTACCATCCCGACAATATAATGATAAACTTAAACGAAAAACTAGTACACGCAAGGAGCCGGGTCATGAAGTTGAAGACAGAACTACAGCGTATAGAAGACGGATCAAACAAGCAAAACAGGAAGCGAAACAATTGAATCCGAAAAGTTGCCGCATTCACCCCATCACTACAAAAATACGACTGCCTTATACCCATAGAAAAGCAAAAGCAACTAAAAAAAAAAAAAAAAAATAGAGCTCGGATGGGATACACCGACTCTGCGCAAACTGAAAAGAAACGTATTACCCTAAACGAGTATAGAAACCGAGGAAAAGGTCTAAACACAAATTAGGCAAATGCTCTCTGAACATTACACGCCCGCAATCAGGACTATACGTTGAAGACAACTCAAAAGAGGAACTTTCAGAGTTGAGTTCAAAATCACTGCCGAAGAAATAAAACGCGATATCAACAAGTTAAATCAAACGGTCAAGCAACATATTGTGTGATGAAACACTTAAGATATCAAAAGACACCCACTGCGATGGATTAACTCACCACCTGACAGACATCCACATCGAGTTATATTAGCATATCGAGACTTTGCAGGCTTAAACCATTAAGGAAATAAGGAAAATAGGAGTCCTTGGTAATCTTTTACAGATGGTGTTCGGAGTAAATGACGAAGTTTATGCAAACATCGATAACTTAGAGTACAATCAGCAAATTCTTCAACAAGCCGTTAACCACCAAACCAATATCATGCTTACAACTTTAGCCACGGTCAACAAAACGGAGATGAAAACAATAAAAAACTAAATAGCTTTACCGACAAACTGAACAAACGGTTGGAGGCAATTAAAGCTATGCAGCAGCAATGGTTCACCGGTCCTGATGCTAACAAATTAAACATACAGTTGCTTGCAGTATATCACACAACAACAAACTACATCGAAGAATTTGGAGAAAAATATAACAAGCTTATGAATGCATACACCCAACGAGGAAATTTCTTCGACCAGCGGATCTACTCAAAATCATTGGTCCGCCAAAAATAAACTACCATCAAACATAAACATCTTAAGCTATTTTAAGAAACCTGTAGAGATGAAACTCTGTAACGATGAAACTAAGATATACAGTTTCCTTTACATTATCGAACATAGCAGGTACACCCTGATAAAATGCACCGCAATACCACAGAAGTTAAAAGAAAAACATTACACTGTGCTGGAGCTACCTGCATCAACCTTAGCAATTAATTACGACGTTCAATCTTACTTCATGCTAAGATGAGAAGTTGAACTTGAACACTGTGTGCAGATAAGAAAGCACAACTTCGTATGCACACCGTCGGTTATACGGAATATAGAAAACAACCCCAACTGCATCATTGGCGAACCCCAGCGAATACCAGCGACAGGAAGGTCATCGGTGTTCAATAAGGAAATTCGAGTTAGACGAAATCATATTGAAACAATTATACATGACCAATACATGGTTATTCATCTCGAACAAACCCGTAATAGCGGCACTACAGTGCGATATCATCAGAGAAGATATAAGTCTCAACGGCACTAGAATACTCAAAGTGCAATCGTCCAAACCAAACGAAATACACTCAAATCAGAAGTATCAATAAGCGTACCCGTGAGAGCATCCTTCATAAGACCAGTGGAAATAAATTTCAAAACCTGCATGCCAAAACAGATCGTTCCGGACACAGAATCAGTGGCGGAGCCTGTAATAAAAACATCCGAACAGATTGTGTAAAGAAGGACAAGGGATTCAAGTCACCAGTCAATGGAGGAACATATATACACACGCAATTGGAACAAGTCTAAGCATGCTTGTGAGAGATATAATAATAGGACTATTTTTCGCAGGAAGGTTCACATGGAAAGGTGGCAGGCTATGAAAACAACTAAAATTCAGCCCATGACCCACCAACAGCAGACCATACAGACGCCATCTCGGAGTTCAATCTTTACCCATCACCGGGTTCCTGGTAGAATGTTCAAACCTGAACATAAATTCTAACATAAACATAAAATTCTATATAGAATCATATTAAATAAAACTGCGCGTGGATATCTATAAAAAGGTCAAAAAACCTAGCATAACATAAAGAAGCAATAATTGCTCGCAATAATTATTGAACGCTTGCTTACTAAGCAAATTGCGCAAAATAAGCAATTGCTCCCAATAATTATTGAACTCGAGACAAGATTGCTTACTAAACAGTTCGTAAAATTTATTTCATTAAATGTATTCCATTATGTTCATTTTATATAAAGTTGCTTAGCTGTAAATTTTAGTTATTATAAAAACAATGTAAATGTAAGAAAAGTCACAGTCTTCATTAAAGAATTCAAGTATCAACATTCTAGTTATTACTTTGCGCCCCCACCCGTAGTAAGCGCAATATCTCCTAATTTGAACCACAAGACCCTGCGCCACCAGCAGAGTCCATTCTACTTACAGGTCACGTGACGTTTTAACAACAACTTTAAATCATCAGCATAAATTAAACAGCGTGAGTACTTGAATATTGAGCTAAAATCATTAATGAAAATATTGAATAATATAGGACCGCAGTTACTGCCCTGAATAACTCCAGAATTTGCTTTAAAGATGCGTGAATAGTTTGTATAAATTTTGACAATTGGTTTGTGGTGTGTAAGATAAGATGTGATCCAATCTAAAAAAAGTTGAATGAAAGCCAAGAGTGCGAATCTTATTTATTAAAATATGGATGCATACTCTATAGAATATTTTAGAGAAATCTGTGTAAACACAGTCAACTTAAGCTCCAAGATTTGTGACAGTTGATCTTCCCTTTTGAAATCCATGTTGCTCAGAGCATATAATTTCTTTGCATAAAAATAATATTTTAGCAGCGATAATGCTTTCAAGTAACTTTGATAAAACATTCATAAAAGCAACAGCTCTATAGTTGTTAATATAATGACGTGCACCACTTTTGAAAATTGGTTTAATAATTATAGGTTTCCACGCATCTAGAAATCTACGAGATTTAAGAGATAACTTAAAAATATATTTTAAAGCTGGAATAAAGGAATATTTGCAGGATTTATTTATAATTTACTTCCAGATTATTTATCGCCTGTTCAACATCTGAAACATATATATCAATATTGTAGCAATGCGTCATCTCAGTCCAAGTTAGCCACAAAATTGTTGCTGATTCCAGAATCATCTGCCCAACAAAAACGACCATTTTCAAGCTGGTCACACGTTCTTTCTCCAAGCAAAAATCGGTTAACCTTTACAAGATCTAAACGATTGGTGCATTTTATTATTTTTCTAGAATTAACCATGATGTATACCACGAATATGCTGATAATCTGATTAATTTTTATTAATCTAAATAACAGTTTTTAATTTATGCTGATATAATTATAACTAAGCTACGCATATACATCTTATTTATTCTATATTCTCTTTATGCTTACTATTATCAATCATTATTCTCAGCTTCAATAAATTATGTCGGTTATTATCCGTATTATGATTTTTGATGCACTTATAATCCATTTCCTAACTAACAAAGTATAATAAAGCCATTTGAATTTTCTACCAAATTTTCATTTTCTACATTGTCTACACTTATAAAATATGGTGTAGACAAAAGATTATTGTCTACAGGTAATTGCCGACGCATAGACAATAATGTAGTCTACATCACGTAGATTACATAGCACAATACTGGTTTTTCACAACATTTCTCTTTAACAATAAAAAATTTAGTTATTAGATCTAAATTTATAAAATTAGAATTAACCCAAATCATAAAATTTTTTCACAACACTTAACTTTCTTTCCACATGCTCTTTAATCAAGGGCCCAAAACGTTCTTATAATTTTTTATAACAAACCGCGTTTGTAAACTAAAGATGGAATTCAATATAACCAACAAGAAAAATGTAAATGTAAATTTTCCATTTCTTGCGAAATAAGTAAAAATTACATTCATAGAAACATGTGGTAGTGGAATTAACAGGATTATATTAATAACAGAGGTAGGAATTTGGGTAACATTCTCTGAAGTATCAGGTAGCACGGCTTCACTTGATATCACCTTTCTTCTGCATTATTTCGATGAAAATCTAACTCCAGGTACATGTACCCTGTTGACGTCAACATCGATTTTCTGAAAAAGGGGAAAAATGTGGAAAAACTGTTGCTGGTTTCTGAAAGAGTGTTAATCTGTGAACAATTTCATATATTTAACTTGGAAGGCTCTGGAAGGGCTCATTTTCAATCTCAAGCCAAACTTCAAAAACTATAAAAATATCACATTCTTAAATACAATATCATTGAAAACAGATTATGGCATAAGATATAGTTTTGCTTTTTTAACAGTTAAACATATACAGAAGCAGCTTTCAAAAATATATTATACTTTTTTACTCTATAAAGAAAATTTTGGGTATTGCAGTTTTCTAAAGAATTGAATAAATTTTATGAATTTCGTATTAATAAATTTTTATGCCAATTTTCCCTTTCATATCTTTCTTCCATTTAACTTCAAAATATCTTTTAAATGGGATTTAAGTATACTTCAGAATGTTTACAATCAAAAATACCTACTAGTCCAAATCTATAAAATATAATATTCGAAAATTAGCAATAAAGTGCACTTTTTGGATCCAATAAACAACGAGAGGAAATTTTCTGAATTAAATAATATCAAGACCGCAAAACTTAACAGAATAAGCGCTGATAATGCTTCCTCATTAAAAAAAAAGCATAAACAAGAAATTCCTATAAGTAAAAAAAAAAAAACAATTGTGTAGCCTGGAAACATGTAAAAACTCCAAGACACTCGCCAGCACTCGCAAATATTAAATGCACAAAATTTATTATTTGAAAGATCTGGCTCGAACTGACAAGTTACCACTCTCAACGAAGAAAGTTGCTCAACATTCAACTTTTGCTACTCTCGAAAGTCAAACGAGGTGTTAAATTATATATTTTGTTTTGGTTTATAAATGGTGGAAGTGTAAAGCTTCCGAAAGTTAATAAAAATAGCGAAATACATTTTGTTCAAATTGACGAATTCCTCATAAAATGTAACTTTGCAAAATACAGGAATTAAAGCGCTACGTACTTTGCGTCTGTTTACAATAGGAGTCACAGAACATAAGCAATACAGACCTCTTAAGTATATGACTCCACGGAAAACTTAAGAAAGTTTGACTAATAAGCCAAGCTCAGAAGATAACATATGATGCATAGCACATCATGGTAGGAAGGACATAGAGAGAAGAAATTATTGCCAAGTCGCCAAAGAGCTTTAAGGCTCTAAAAGCTAAAACTCTGCGACCAGCCCCGGCTTAGATATTGGAATTGTATTCCTTTCTAGGTCTGATGTAGCACTTGTAGAGGGCTAGATTCGATGGGCTGAAATCTTTTTTATACATTTTCAGAAATCCAAGACATTTCGATGCTCCTTTGGCAACAGAGAAGATGTGATCTGTCCAGCTTAACTTACTGGAAATATTAATGCCAAGAATGCACATAGACGGTGTATTGTAAATCAGTGCTTCATCAAAAGAAACGGGAGTGGAGAAATTATGATCTTGTTTTTAAGATGTGAGGCAGCTTTAGAACTTAGGTGCATTGAATTCGACGCGGTTCGCTTTCCCTTAAGGGATGATATTATCAAGGTCGTTAATCAATTATCTAATCATGCAAACTCGATTGACAGATGTGGCATTCCCTCTGGAGTCCCTAAGAGTGTTAAAGAAGCGAAATCCAGGGTACTGTCATTAGCATTGGATAGGCTTAAAAGTAAGGAAAATCAGATCATTAAAGAAAATTAAGAAGATGAATGGAGAGATAGAGAGCCCTGTGGACATCGGCATTTATAGGGTTAGGTTCTGGTGAAATGCTATCTGGTAAAACTGGTATTAGGCGATCAGACAAAAAACTGTCAATCTTTAAGTTTAACTAAAAGGGATGGATTCCAGACTCTGTGAAACACCTTTGAAATATCTAGGGTAACGACTTTGGATCACCAGAATTATGAAGACTAAGGTTCAAACGTGCCGTAAGAAAAGCCAGCAAGCGTCCAGTCTGAAAGCCATATCGGCGATCATTGATGAGTTGTTTGGTTTCTAGATACTTCGTTATTTTGGAATTCATAAAAGATTCAAAAACTTTTGAAAGAATCGAAGTGATTGCAGTTGGTCGATAAATTGAGGGATCACTACCCTCGTCTTTCTTGGGAATAGGTTGAACGTGTGCTAGTTTTCAACCAGTTGGGCATTTTCTTGTCGAATCGGACAGGTTGAATAGTTTGCGCAGAGGTTTAGCCAAGGATGAGACATTCCTTTTAATTAACAGGGGTGAGCCTTGATTCCATTATTCTTAGCCTAACATTTTTCTCTTCGGATTATGGACTTGGAAGTGTTGTATGCAGTCTGGTCGACTTGCTTCAATTCTGGATATGAATGCAATTGATACGCGCGAAAAGCAGACTCGTTCGCTTTTATTACTTGGTTGAACTTATCGCTAAACCAAGAGCGATTTTGCTGTTCTTGAGACCTGTTGCAGCAATAGGGCATGCATTCATGCATGCCAAGACTTAGAATGCCGCTAAGTTCTAATGTGCATTCATCAACAAGCAAAACAAACCGACCAATCAATTTCTCTAAGATACTGATTGAAAATTTCCCGATCAGAATTTATATTTT
This sequence comes from Dioctria rufipes, assembly GCA_963924295.1. Classification (NCBI taxonomy): domain Eukaryota; kingdom Metazoa; phylum Arthropoda; class Insecta; order Diptera; family Asilidae; genus Dioctria; species Dioctria rufipes. The sequence goes on along the minus strand of OZ002740.1, from coordinate 281,160,530 downwards.
TTTATTTAACGTTTGAGCAAAGTATTCTAGTAAAATTATTGCATTTTACGAAATAAAGAAAAATATATTCTAAAATAAATCGTTTGCTTTAAATATAATAACTCACTACACCAGTATATAATGATTTGTTTGCCGTTGTGTAGTTTCGCTGCATTTCTCCAATAAATAGTTGTAATTGTTTTACATCGAAGACTCATAATTGCCAGCTGTTGTCAATTAAAACAAACCTTCCCTCGCTTTTATCCGAATATGCTCTGTCCTGCTTTAAACACCACGAGAAAGCCCACGGTCATGTATATACATGAATTTAAAGGTATCAGCACTTCCTGCTTCCTCTATAAGATTTAACAGCCATGACTTAAAGTGGAGCGTGAGCTGAGCCGCTAGCCATAAGGGCGTTCGTACGAAATAGAACGTTTCCAAAAAATTTTAATATTTTTAACAAAAAAAGGGCAGGAGAATAGATTTTGTTAGGAAAATTCCAGAAGATCTATTGCAATTTTTTTTTTTAGTGGTCTTCAGGGACGGGCGTACGCCGTCCGCGGCCCCTAGCTGGATCCGCCACTGGCCATATATACTATACGTGTGTATGTTATACCTATGCCGTAAACGAATTTTTTGTTGACGTTTTTCTCCAACATTAAAGTGTTTGTTAAATTTCTGTTACTGTCCAGTAGTTCGTAAGCATCTTTGGTGAAATTTTGTGCATTCGAGGTTCAGTGATGTAATCAGTCAATACTAAAGCATTGTCTTAGTGTGTCAGATATAATATTTAAACAAATAAGCAGCAATATAAATTCAAAGAAAAAAAGCTTTATTTTTTAGTTTTATGATGTTTTTTTTTATATATATCATTAAGCCAAGCTCAGGGTATACCCTATGATGCAAAGCACAGCTTGGCAGGAAGGAGATAGGGTAAGGATTAGGAGATATGACGAGAGGGACGGAGGTGACGATGCCGCCCTTAAGCTTCCGCAGATTGTATGCCGGAGGAAAAACAGAAGATAGTAAAGTGTTCCACATTCGTACTATTCGGGATAAAAAAGCATCACAGGATTTTACTTTACGGCCGAAAGTAATTTGAATGATAAAAGAATGTGCTCGGTTTACAGCGCGAGTATTGCGTGCTGGAATTACTCTACAAGGGATTAGAGTAGATATTTCATCAAAGCATTGACCGTGTATGTAGCGATAAAGGAGCGAAAGGTAACCAACATTCCGGCGGTGCTCGAGTGAGTCGATATTACAAGTTATTGCCATATCACCAATGAGCTTTATGGCTCTCTTTTGGACAATATCCAATGATGCTAAGGCTGTACGACCAGCCCTAGCCCATACATATCTGGGAATTGTGTTCCATTCTAGGCCTAATGTAGGACTTGTAGAGGAGCCCTAGATTTGACTGACTGAAATATTTCTTACAGCTTTTCAGAAATCCGAGACATTTCGATGCTACTTTGTCCAGTTTAACTCACTGGAAATATTAATGCCAAGAATGCCTAGTGGTGAATCAGAAATTAATGTTCCATCAAATGTAACTAGAGTGGTTACGTTATAGTATTGTTTTAATGAGATGAGACAGCTTTGGGTCTTAAGTGCATTGAATTCGACGCGATTCTCTTTGAACCAAGCTTGGATATTTTTAAGACCGTTATTCAATGATCTAGTAATGCAATTTCGTTTAACACACGCGGCATTCCCCCTGGAGTCCGCAAGAGTGTCAAAGGAGTAAGCGAAATCATGGGTACTGTCATCAGCGAAACTATTGATGCGATTTAAAGTAAGGAAAAGTAGATCATTAATGTAAATTAAGAAGAGAGTTGGAGAGATAACAGAGTCTTGAGGCACACCGGCGTTTATGGGAATAGGTTCAGTTGTAATGCCATTTAATACAACACGTATTAGGCGGCTAGATAGGAAACTTTCAATCCATAATAGAAGAGAAGCGGAGAGACCAAGTGCTTTAAGTTTAGCTAAAAGGTCTGGATGCCAGACTCTATCAAAGGCCTTTGAAATAACTAGGGCAACGATTTTGGACTAACCAAAATTGTGAAGACTACGATTGCAACGTTCCGTAATAAAAATCAGCTTTGAGGTTCATCAATTAATCAGATGAGATTAGAATGGGCAATTGATGATCTAAATGTGCCTGATCGTGGGTATTTCGATAGCCACGACTCTAACCTTACCTCGGCTATATATGTATATCATATCTTACGTTTCAACATCCAAAAAGAAATATATTATTAGAGGTGTCGAAACAAATAACTACCAGAATTTTTACCTTTTCCCTAATTTTACCTAGGTAATTGACTGGATTATATTGTGCAGTGAGGCGTTAGATTTATTTTTATTTGTTTGTTTGTTAAAAAATAGTTTTGCGCAAGACTGCTTTTAATTTACAAATTCTTAAATTAATGAGCTCTGTCCGTAAGAACAAGTATTCGCTGTCGTATTATTCATTTGTAAAGAATTCCTAAAAGATCTAATTAAAACTATTAGGAAGACTCAGATAACTTGTTAAATCTATCCGCAGGTCCTCCTACGAGGATTGGTATTGAAATTAACTTACAACAACCAGTCAAAATGCTGTCGAAAGTTTTTGTAGACGGTTAGATACTAAACGATTTTATGTAGCGATGACATACATTGATTACAAGCATTAACTTTTTCCTCTGTTTATATATATGTGGTCCAGAAGTTCAACTATAAGTTAATGAAGTAGAAGAGATAAAACTCGTGACGATGAATACCAATTGCTAACAGAATTCCTACTTAATAATGTGAAATCAAAGCCATGTCCCCAAAGTTCATTTAATTACTTTCAGGAACTGCACACCAATGCCATAACATCCTAACCGCTTATGGTTTGGGAATTTATTTTTGCTGCAAAGTTTCAAAAAGTTGTTTTTCTGTCCTCTGGGCGTCTGGAAAATAGTTAGAAATTTAATAGCAATTTTCCGTCATTTAACTTGGCTATTTCCTAGTCAAATTTAAGTGTTGCTTAACTCTTATGAAAATGGGGGCAACATCCCTGAGCTAAATACTTTCTAACTAAATGTCAAGAAAAGGACGAAATAATTTTTCTGTAACGAGATACCCTACGCTTAGTTATGTAAGTATAGTTCGTATGTGTTGGCGCAAAATATTCTTATCCTCAAATCACATCGCTATACTTCCCCAGGATTATTAACTCCAAAAGTGTATATACATTTACGTTCATTTTTTTCATCTTGTCTGATACAGCTCCATTTTGGTTCCCAGGGGTAAATTTAAGCAACAAACAACGCTAGATTGGGAAGAAAATGATCCAATAGAACTAGCGGGCGTAAAACTCAAATAAAAGTATTCCTTGAAGGGACAAAATCAGACATATATGGTAAGGAAGCACAGAGGCGTTTAATATACTCTACTCCTACTGTATGGTGTTTCATGGGTGGAATTCTGTTATATGGGAAAAAGGGCCCTAATAGCGTGGATATAATGGCAACAGTATGCCATCGGTGTATACTCTACCTACATATTGAATATTGACAGACAAAATATCCTTCGGGGGAGAATTAAATGAGTGATATAACAGCGGTCGGAATTGAAATGGCCTATTCAGAACAGACGCTGGGCGCCCCTTATGAGTTGTTGACGATGGTACCAACAAGGCTATTAGTTGCGATTTAATGAAATTTTCATGTGCGATGTCACGGGTGCGTCTCCGGTTAACACCTATATAGAAAGGATATCTGATTAAATCGAAATTTGGATTTTTACGTCCAACATAATTTCATTTTATTGCTTTCGCGGGCTCATGAGCGTATTACTTTTAATGGATGGAGGCAAGTGAAATTTCAAAAGCTCCTTACTGTGAGCTGTACGTAATCCTTTCATAGCTTCTCGTCGTTTGTGTAGATACCCATCTTGGTTCAATAAAATATGAATGTATTCATCAGTACTAAGTTTTCCCGTAAAATTGGCATTGTAATCCCAAAGTACTTTTCACCCCATCAGAGATAAACTCTGTGCTTTGAGCTTGAGGATTATCCCATTAAGGAGTTTTCTTTGGTTTTAGGACTTATTTTGATGTACAGAATAAACTTCGATAATTGCAGAAATATCATAAGTCATATTTTAGAAATTCTAAAAGAGTAATCCAGCAAAATTTACATTCGGAATAGTTGCATTTATTTAGGTATCGAATTTAATGTGAAGTTTCAAAGAATCCAAAATACGACTAAAACGGAAATGCAATTATCTCATATTTTGGCTAGACTTAGAGTAAAATAAAAAAAAAATGAAAAAGATCAATAACTGTTGCCATTTGTTGAAGCTTATATAGCTCAAGATGGGGCAAAAGAAGTGATTGACGAGTCACTCAAACGGACGAAAAATTGTCTATCAAATACAAAAACTGTAAAATTAAAGGAAACTCTTGCAAACTTTTATGATGCACTCATTAGCTGGCCATACACGAGAGGAATTTTCAACGGATCTGATCCGCCGAGGCCCTGTTCCGCGGACCAATTCCGCAAGTTAGTGAGCAAAACGAGTGAATCAGTTCCGCAGAACAGTTCCTTCGTGGAACAGTTCCGTTGATTCAAATCCGTCATCGGCCATTAACAAAGCAGTTGTTGTAGCAGGAGCTATGCGGTCTTTTCCTAAACACAAAAGAGTAATGAATACTATATTCTAATAATATTTCTATTACTTACTGTGCAATTAAATTACTGCATTTTCTTTTCAAAAAATTATAATAATAAAGTGAGTAAAGTTACATACCTTCATATACTTTGCCTTTAAGACTTTTAATATTATCGCACACGTTTCTGGAATTCTGTATTCTAAAGTTTAAGCAGTAATTCCAGCCGAAAGTTTTAAATCTTCATATGATCTGCCAATTGCGAGAAATCTCAGAGTGGCAGTCAAACTTTCATCGAAAGGTATGCATTGTCGCATTATAGTGTCAGTTTTACTCAAAAATTGTTAGAATTGTTTTCTAAAAATGTTAATAATTTTTTTTTTATTTTTTTCATATGTTTTATTTACCTAACAATTTTTGAAATTGTCTGGTTCAATTGTCCTGGGCTCATTTATTAATTTCATATATCCAAAGCGTTTTTCTTTTTCACTTAACCACTTTTTCATTCATTTCGATCTTTTCTTCTTTCTTTTAACTGCATTATAAATTAAAATAAAAATACCTGCAGGCGCTACAGCGATTTGTTTCCTACTCTTCGATACCATTTTATATGACTGATCCGGCATGAAAGTCCCTAGATCTTTCAAGCAAGCAAGAAAGACCAAGTCCGCGGATTAGATCCGTCAAAAAGCAAAGAAAAACATGCAGTTAATTTTACCGCGGGCCTGATTTATTGAAAAGTGGATATATCCGCGGACTGGGTCCGCTCATCAGATTCGCCACGTTAAGGGGTGACAGAGGACCTGATCCGCGGAACTCAGTTCCGCGGACCAGATCCAGAGGATTTGGTCCGCTGGTCAAATCCGTACAAAATTCCGCTCGTGTATGGCCAGCTATTGAATGAAATAGAAATCTTTACTCTTTTTTAGTGCGGATTTTTATGAGTTGATGAGTTTTTAATCTTGGCTAGCGGTGTACTCTATAGGAATAAAGCTTCGCACAAATATAGATATACGTATATTACTTTGTACAACATCCATTATATTCAAGAAATTGTTACTAAAGAAAGAAATGTGTCATTAAATTTTTGTCTCTAGAAGTCCAGAAGCACCATAATGTCCCAAAACCATACCATGTCGACCTTTGGCAGGCATAGTAAGTTCATGAAAATGCAGAATTAATTGGAAATAAATTTATAAACAGTGTGTCAAGAAATTCTAAATTATAAAATAACCGTTTCAACATGCTTTATTCTTAGTCGGATGACTGAGCTAATAACGTGATTTTTTTATTTTGCTTCTTATGGTCAAAAAAATGGTATGCTCACAACAGAATAACACCGCCCAAAGTAATTTTAGTTTACATAATTTCAACACACACTTCCAGAAATAGATTAATTCTTAATTTATATTAATACGTACAGTACTCTGTTAATTTTTAATAGTTATGTATTAAAAATTTCCAATTTTCTTTCTATTTCAGGTAAGGCTATCGACAGACTGCTAAAAAATTATTACTATTCTAATAATTCGTATTGCATTTTACAAGGTAAGCATTTTGTTTGTTTGAAGTGAACCAAGATTCCTACCAATTTAGAAACTAAAACAAACACTTTTATGAGAAATAAAATTTATGTTTGTTCAGCAATTAATAAATACTGCTATTGTAATGAAAAATATAATATAGAGTTTCAGTAAAGTCTTCCATTTAAAATTCATAAAATAACTTACAAATCAGAAGAACTTTGCTAAATTTTCACTTTATAGAAATCATTAAGAAACTGACTACATACATGGGCGCCGGCAGTATGGTGCAAAGTGGTGCAGTTGCACCACTTTTGTTTCATAAAAATGTTCATGTATTTATTTAGACAAGCATTAAAAATTAAAACGATAAAACTTCTTTTTCATTATTTTTCTTAAATTTGATTAAATATATGGTTCCTCCGCGAAATTAGACACTACTTCGCTTACGAAATCTTAATTAACAACAGACTTATCATACATAAACCCGAGAATCGTTGTTCGCACATAGTTGATCTTGCCGAAGTCATCACTCTTCTCAATGTGCTAAAACCTTTGCCGTATTCTAATAAATTAATGTATTCAATTTTTAATGTATTTAAGTTTTTGGGCCCAAGGTTCATATCATATTGTGACTTCATCAACAAAGTTTTTCCATAACTTTGTTAACAATTTCATTTCGCGGGAGTGAAGCTGCAGAAGTGCAGAAAAACGTTCATTCAATTACATAATAATAGAATCTAAATAAGGAATGAATATTGATCTTCTATAATATTCTTCCACAGAATCGTTATTTGAACCGTTAATTTGACTAGTGTGTTATTCGCTTCACTAAGCGGGGCAATACCGGGTCAATATTCAATACGTCGTAACAAGTTGAAATTTCCTGAAGAATTGGAAAAAATCTTATTCTAACTTTTCCCTATGGCAATTAAATTTTTTTACTAAAGCCCAGTACTAAGGTCCGCGCTAAGCTAAATTTTAGCGGGTCTCCAATATCGGGCCGTTGTTTAACAGCTAAATTATGACAGCGGAGACTAAGAGAAAAGTTAAATTAAAAATGATAAGAAGCAGAATTTTGCAATTTTTTTACGGAAATACAACGCTTGGTCATAATATTTCTGAAAACAGGTATTTAAAATTATTTAGAAATATTAAAAATATAAAAATAATATGAATAATGTATACAAAAAAAAAAAAAAAAAAATAAACAATGATATTGAAAATACGGCCAAAAGATGAAATCCAATTCATCCGTACTTACAGCAAAGGCGTACAAAACTGCGTTAACTACAAAAATCTGGTCAATAAATTTATCAAATCGTAGAACTCTGACAATAAATATATTTCGCGCGCTAAAGAACGGCCCGGGCGGATAAATTCAAGCTAAATTTTTTTGGGGACTTACTGGTGGTGCCATCTCTAATCAAAACCGAAAGGCAAATTTAACGCGTTGACCTTAGTACCGCTCTTGCTAAAATTCAGAATAAATTTTCGCCAATATATTTTAGCTTGCTAAATTTTCGTACAAAATTTAGCTTAGCGCCGACCTTAGTACTAGGCTTAAGTTGCCAATTTCTTCATTTAAAGTTTGTAGGTTAAGTTGAATACCCTGCAACTGATCAGTGACAAGTTCTAATATAGACGAGCTATGTGCGAAGCTACAAGAACAACGTAAAGATGGTATACCTTTTTTCTTGTTGGGAGTTCATAACTGTGGACAATTTGTGGAGTTGCTTAAAGACCTAGAGAAATATTTTAAAGGAAATGTTTATGTTTCAGCTTCATTAATAATATACCAAAAGGTTATAAGTGAAAGTTTAATCAGGGATTTTGTGTAATCAAAGACCAGACCAAGGAATTTTTGTAGCGTACTTACAGTAAGAATATCGGCATATAACTGATTAGAAAGAGCAAATTTATTTTTAAATAAACTCTCTAACTTAAATAGCATAACATAAAATATGTTTGCAAGGTTGAAATTTATCTGACCTTGTAGGAAATCAATAAAAAAACTTTGTTCAGTCCATCGATGTATTTATGTTCCCCAGATGCATTTTCTTGCTGATATTTTCTGAAGAAAGCACAAAGTATCAAGTCTAAAATAAAATCATAAAAAAAAACTTGATACTTATCTAAAAAAAACCAATCAAGTTTAGCATCCTGGATCATTCGCTCACAAAACACAGCACTTTATGCTGCAAAAGAATGCATAAAAGGTACCTGGAAACCACACTTCATCCAAAAACATAAAAAATAATAAATAAATAAATAAAACAATAAAAGAAAGCATAACTTACCTAAAAGTACACGTACCTCTGCATGTTTACACATTCGTAGTGTCATTTAATGACATTACCACAGTCAGCTGTCTTCGCCACAATCAAAAGTTAAGCAAATGCAAAAGCCGTCGCTAGGGCAACACCAAGAGGCGACAGAGACATAACTGGATGCGGCGGCTATATAAAGCCGACGAGCCGCAGCAGAAAATCATTCTTGGTTCAGAACTCATCTGATTCGGAGAATAATCCGAGCGACAAGAATATAATTTCCAACCTCCAAAATAGAAGAATAATTCTATATTTCAGAGAATAATCTGAAAATCCCTCCATTGCCTAATCTCCTGCCCACACCTAAGCAGAAGAATAATTCTGCCGCAGAGAATAATATGCAATATCCTGCCCACACCTAAGCAGAAGAATAATTCTGCCGCAGAGAATAATCTGTAAGCTCCTGCCTACACCTAAGCAGAAGAATAATTCTGCCGCAGAGAATAATCTGCAATCTCCTGCCCACACCTAAGCAGAAGAATAATTCTGCTGAAGAGAATAATCTGTATTCTTTTTTGTAGTAGCATTTTGCCGCCCGTGTGCCTAAAAATAGCACTCTTAAATTTATATAGGATCCTTTTCGTAGATGATTAATTCTTCTTCTGCCTTATTCTAGAATACTTTTCTCATAGACGATTAATTCTTCTTCTTCCTTGTTCTAGAATAAGACGAATTAAAGGAGGCGGTCTACGCGATCGTCACTAATTATTGAATTTTATACTGAATTTTTAATTTGTTTGTTTTATTTGGATTTATTGTTGAATTTTATATTGAATTTTATAGTAGTTTATAAGTTAGTTTTTAGTTCTGAATTTCCTTTTTTGAATGAATTTGTGATATAATCTTAAGCATTTAGTTGTGAATAAAAATTTTATATTTGAATTTGTAGAACTGAGTTGTCCTTTACAAACCGGCACTCTCTCCCACGTCCGAGATTTTACAAACTTAATTTAAACAGAAAAATTACAAAAAATTTTCTCAGGTTAAATTGGTAAAATGACAGCCCCAAACTAAAATTTTCTTGACCTTGATACTACATTTATCTTTGCGCGGATTATAAATTGATGTGAATACACTTAATGAAATTCAAAGATTATTTTAAAAAGTTCAGAGTATCAGCGCATACTGTGATAAATTTTTTGGTGATATCAGAATTTTATTCTGTTTTGCAATGGATTGTAAAGTATGAAAGAGAGCTTTTACGAAATGCATACAAATACTGAAAAGAACTTTCATTAATATGCATAGTTTTTTTTTTTCTGTTTCTACATAAATATTCCAATATTAGGTACAATATTTTATATTTACAGAAAATTATGGTTTTTATTTCGTCTCTAATAATTTCTTTAGAGAAAGGGCTGAGTAAATTATTATTTATATCAGTTAGTGGTGTATTAAATTTGTAAGCATATTTTAATTTATTTATTTTATTATTATTTATAACCGTAGATATAAAAATTCTACGAAATCTCGGTAGTTCTAATAATATAAGTTAAATTAAGCATACAATTAGTATGTTTTTGCTTGGTTTTAAATTGTTATTATCAATTGATCTACATACATCCAACTCTTTTTTTACACGGTCTATTTTTACACGACTTTGAAATAACACGGTCCCAAAAAAGAAAAAAATATTTTTTTTTACATGAATTATTTGTCCTAACAGGTCCAAAAAAAATTTTGTATGTATACGCAGTGCGTATACAAAAGTTTTTTGGATGTGTTAGAACATTTTAGAACAAAATTCGTTACACAGTTACAAAAACTAAAATATAATTGAGGAAATTCCCGTAATTTTTATAGTCGCATTTTCTATTTAAAATTGCGTTAAGACTTCATTAAGCAATTATATTGAAAAGTGTTAACATTGTGGAGGTCGAAGAAAAAAATGTTTATTTTTAAAAGCTTTAGTGCCAATATAATTTCTGTTTGGATTTTCTTACAACGAAAAGGTTCTATTATTGCAAAAATTTAGTTTAGAAAATTGAAGTGATTTTTATTTAAATTTTGTTATAGCTAAATAAGATGTCTGAAAAATCAAACATTAACCGGAAGAGACAAGCGATAAGTTTAAGTGCATCTTGAAGTCCTTCGACGAAAACCTTTAGAGCCCCTCAGAAATAAAACAAACTCTCAGAAATAAAACAAGCATCATAAAGATCTATTAAAAGTTTTTCAACTCTGTTTGCAAAGAAACGCACGTCTTCGCTGAAAAACTATTTGCAGGATATTAAATCTGATTGGATTTGGGCAAGCGTTCTTCTTTCAAGGTATTGGGTCTGAAGGATCACCTTAAGTTCATCTCACTTAGAAAAAGTTTTGTATTTTATAATATTATAAGCAGCTCCGGATAACCTGCTCTTCACAATATTAAGAAAAGCAGGAACATCTATCAACAACTATCGTAACAATTAGTGAAAGCTATCCCTATCTCCCTTAAACTCGGGGATGAGTTTCATAGCGAACTCCTTATCTAAAGCTACAGCCATTACCTCGATCGTTCAAGTGTATTTCTTTCCGTCCGTCAGAAACAACATTTGAATCAACTTCGCTTGCAAAACTTTCAATTTTAAGATCTGTTATATCAGAACCCAAAAATTCTTCCGAATCTTCTCGAGGTCATCAATAAAACTTAACAGACTCAGCCAATCTACGAATGGATTACCCCATCAACAAACAAAAACTTTATGTGAAAAGTAAAAATATAACGCCGTAAATTAATTTATAGTATATGCAACTTGTCTAATGAGAAATAATTTTGCATACATGAATGACTATATGCCCATACCAAAGAAGTAGGTAATTTAAGAATAATATCGCGAATCCTTTATCATAATACGCGCTAAGTTTATATTTTCCTTGACCATTCAAACTTTTTAACACAAATTACATTAACTAATTAATATCGCACATCTTTTATAAAAATAAACGGGAAAATTTGTTTTCTTTTACCACAAAAACTATTTAACACATATTAAATTAATTAATATCGCACATCTTTTTATCAAAATAAATGAAAAATATTTTATTTGGTTTCCTAAATTAGTTAAAAATAATATCGAAAATATTTTTTCAAAATAGACGAAGCTGTACGTCTTCTTCTTTTTTTTTAGCACACAAATTGTTTAATTAATTCAGAGTAATATCGCAAATGATTTATCAGAATAAACGAGAAATATTTTTTTCCTTATGTCACACAAAACAACAATAAAACTAAGTAAAAATATCTAAAATGCACAATAGAATCTATTTACATATTAATAAAAAATTAAATTTTCCTTTTATTAAACTGATACCTATATACGTCCAAGATTTGCAGTTATGTCGCGACTAACAAAACAGTTGTTTTAAAAGCAGAAATCACTAAGTCAAAAAACATAGTTTTTATTACATCGATATTTAATTGTATTTAATATCAATTTCTTCACTAAAAATTGTTTTTTAGGCTTCTAAGTTTAATTTACGAAAGGATTACAAAAGTTATTTAATTTCAGTATAATTTTTTTGGATCAAAACCAAAAAAAAGGAAGGACTTAGTGAGTTTTGCCAGAACCGATATTGTACTTTTGTTTTATTATGTACTATAGGTAAATGGGAAAATTGTATAAAAAAACTAAAATTTTTAACAAGTTAATTACGAATTTAATAAAAAAACACTTTTTTTCCAGGTAAAGAACAGTAATAAAAAAACTTCACATATTAGTTTAAACTCAAAACTTTAAAAATATTAGTTAAAAAATTATAAATTCGTTCAAAAATTAATAAAAATTAATTAATTGCTTATTCTTCATTATCACTGCTTTCTTCTCCAGCATCTGGTCCTGGCAAGCGGTCTTGTACATTGTTGTTTGAAGGCAAAGATGAAAACCATCCATGAAAAATTTCGGGAGCAACCCCTTTTTGACACAATTCCATTAAATTTTTTTTTGCGAGCTAATTTGGGGGGGGGGTTCATGGTACAATTTAGGAATATCACTGATTTTGACAAAGCTATTAGTTGGGTACCTTCCTCTACGTTGGTGCAAGACGTTGATAAACTTGAATCTATCTTGAAAGTTATACTTATATTGTAGTATGAAAGGTTTAGCTTTTTCATAGCGAAAGCATTTAACTTTTAGCCAATTTACCTTCCTACCATCTGAATCAATCGACTTATTTCTAATCAGTCTTCCTGCTAGATTGTTTAAGTCATAAAAATCTATGTATTTTAATTCAATAGTTTGATATGCCGATTTATTTTTTACTCTCACTCTTGCACATTTAAATAAATTTATCCAACATTAACGCAATAAATTGGAAAGAACTTTTCTTGTTTTTCAATTGCGCTGTGCATGGAATCTACTTCCATGTAAGAGTGACCACTTTCCATAAATTTTTGCTCAACTATTCTTAAATTTGTTACCTGTACTACATTTAAAAAAAGTTCCACAATGTTAATATTTCTATTTTGGCCCGCGCATGTATCGAAAAAAAAAGAAACTTCATCAACATTTGCAGGTAATTGCTGAATATATTTCAAAATTGCAGACGTTACTTCACAGCTGCCACATTTACCATTAACCTCTGTCCAGGCATAGCAGAAAGCATTATTGGGAAAAGCTGCTTCATAAATTGTGAAGTTATGAAGAACTAGTTTTCTCTTATAGTAAGTTAAAGAAACATCCGTTGATGGTATTTGAAGTACGCTTTGCATGTCCATTGAAATTGATTTAAAGTTTGAATTCAAATTAGCTCTTTCTTTGTCAGACATCTTTTCATTAAAAGTCTTTTTTTCTTCTTTTCAAATGGTTATCATAATCAGTTTGAATTGCTGTTTTAACATCAGGATCAGCAATTTTGTATTTATTACATAACAAACATTGGTCTTTTTTTGGTATGAAAAACGATAAATTGTAATCATTACAAAATATTCGCCTATAAGTTAATTCACTTACGGAATTAATATTCTTTTCCGTACTATAGTTTTTATATAAAACATGAATTTTTCTAATTGAAAGGTTACTGTCTAAGTATCTTCTCTTGCTACCTTTTCGGCAATAATGGCTTTCCATACAAGGGAAACTTTCAATGTGATTTTTAACATTTTGAATGTCCTCCGGTTTTGTTTTGTTTCCTGCTTGATGTTTGCCTCTTTTATCAACTAACGAATAATGTCCTCCAGCCGTGTCTTTTCCCAAAAAAGAATTAATTACAATACCATTAGAAATATTCAATGTGCTTAAAAAGAACTCCTGTCACACTCTTATCTTTTTTAAATCTTTGACGAAGAAGTATTTTCTCACAGATTTCCGCAGAGTTGCGCCTTTTCTTGGTCTTCGGCTTTTAGGACTTTGACTTTCAACAGTATTCAGAATAAAGTTCTTCTGTTCTGTATAACGCAATCCCCAAAAATTCTTGCATAATTTTAATCGAATTTCTTCATTAAAACTGGAACAATCAAATTTGCATTTATGATTTGCAATAATTTTTGGCTTTTTCGGTTCTCTTAAATTTCCTTTGTAATCTCTGAAAGGCAAACATTTAGATTTCAATTCCTTATTTATACTTCTTTTCCATTTTTCTGGATTTGCTTTTTTCCGACGACTTCCAGAAGCAGACTTTTCTTCAACTATTCCATCATTTTCATTAAATTGCAATTCTTCGTCACTCGATAAATCATCATCGCTTTCAATATTATAAGGAGCATCTTAAACACTATCATCGCTGGAAAAATCTGACCTTTCACTTGTAACGGCAACAATTAAAATGGGTACAGTTTAAATAATTATACTGTCATTAAAAAACCTTAATATACCTGTATTCTTAGGTTCCTCCAAAGCCAATGACGAACTTGTACCTTCACCTGGATCGTACTCTGTAGCAAGAGAAAACGTCAGTCAAAATTTAAAGCCTATGTAAAAAAAAAATTACCTGTATTTTCTGGTTTAGCAAGCTGAAGCATTTGCCATGCACGAGAATTACGTTTCATATTATTCACACTAATTTTATATAATACACTGAAATTCGCAGTCGCACATCTATCACCGCCAATATATTTAATATCCAGTAAAAATGTATCCAAGAATGAATGGCAGGCACATTTGTGCGAAATTCCAAATAACAATAGGGTCCAGAATCCAGAAATGAATGTATCTGGCCAGGAAATAGGCGTAGTGAGTACAACCGATTCAAAAACAGTTCCAACAAGATATTAGGTATCTGGCCAACAAATAGGTGTACTGAGTACAACCCTTTCTTGCAAAATTCCAGTTAAGAGCAGAACCTTGAAGTTTAGCTTCAGCAAACAGAACTTGCAACCCCTTTTTGACACAATTCCATTAAATTTTTTTTTGCGAGCTAATTTGGGGGGGGGGTTCATGGTACAATTTAGGAATATCACTGATTTTGACGAAGCTATTAGTTGGGTACCTTCCTCTACGTTGGTGCAAGACGTTGATAAACTTGAATCTATCTTGAAAGTTATACTTATATTGTAGTATGAAAGGTTTAGCTTTTTCATAGCGAAAGCATTTAACTTTTAGCCAATTTACCTTCCTACCATCTGAATCAATCGACTTATTTCTAATCAGTCTTCCTGCTAGATTGTTTAAGTCATAAAAATCTATGTATTTTAATTCAATAGTTTGATATGCCGATTTATTTTTTACTCTCACTCTTGCACATTTAAATAAATTTATCCAACATTAACGCAATAAATTGGAAAGAACTTTTCTTGTTTTTCAATTGCGCTGTGCATGGAATCTACTTCCATGTAAGAGTGACCACTTTCCATAAATTTTTGCTCAACTATTCTTAAATTTGTTACCTGTACTACATTTAAAAAAAGTTCCACAATGTTAATATTTCTATTTTGGCCCGCGCATGTATCGAAAAAAAAAGAAACTTCATCAACATTTGCAGGTAATTGCTGAATATATTTCAAAATTGCAGACGTTACTTCACAGCTGCCACATTTACCATTAACCTCTGTCCAGGCATAGCAGAAAGCATTATTGGGAAAAGCTGCTTCATAAATTGTGAAGTTATGAAGAACTAGTTTTCTCTTATAGTAAGTTAAAGAAACATCCGTTGATGGTATTTGAAGTACGCTTTGCATGTCCATTGAAATTGATTTAAAGTTTGAATTCAAATTAGCTCTTTCTTTGTCAGACATCTTTTCATTAAAAGTCTTTTTTTCTTCTTTTCAAATGGTTATCATAATCAGTTTGAATTGCTGTTTTAACATCAGGATCAGCAATTTTGTATTTATTACATAACAAACATTGGTCTTTTTTTGGTATGAAAAACGATAAATTGTAATCATTACAAAATATTCGCCTATAAGTTAATTCACTTACGGAATTAATATTCTTTTCCGTACTATAGTTTTTATATAAAACATGAATTTTTCTAATTGAAAGGTTACTGTCTAAGTATCTTCTCTTGCTACCTTTTCGGCAATAATGGCTTTCCATACAAGGGAAACTTTCAATGTGATTTTTAACATTTTGAATGTCCTCCGGTTTTGTTTTGTTTCCTGCTTGATGTTTGCCTCTTTTATCAACTAACGAATAATGTCCTCCAGCCGTGTCTTTTCCCAAAAAAGAATTAATTACAATACCATTAGAAATATTCAATGTGCTTAAAAAGAACTCCTGTCACACTCTTATCTTTTTTAAATCTTTGACGAAGAAGTATTTTCTCACAGATTTCCGCAGAGTTGCGCCTTTTCTTGGTCTTCGGCTTTTAGGACTTTGACTTTCAACAGTATTCAGAATAAAGTTCTTCTGTTCTGTATAACGCAATCCCCAAAAATTCTTGCATAATTTTAATCGAATTTCTTCATTAAAACTGGAACAATCAAATTTGCATTTATGATTTGCAATAATTTTTGGCTTTTTCGGTTCTCTTAAATTTCCTTTGTAATCTCTGAAAGGCAAACATTTAGATTTCAATTCCTTATTTATACTTCTTTTCCATTTTTCTGGATTTGCTTTTTTCCGACGACTTCCAGAAGCAGACTTTTCTTCAACTATTCCATCATTTTCATTAAATTGCAATTCTTCGTCACTCGATAAATCATCATCGCTTTCAATATTATAAGGAGCATCTTAAACACTATCATCGCTGGAAAAATCTGACCTTTCACTTGTAACGGCAACAATTAAAATGGGTACAGTTTAAATAATTATACTGTCATTAAAAAACCTTAATATACCTGTATTCTTAGGTTCCTCCAAAGCCAATGACGAACTTGTACCTTCACCTGGATCGTACTCTGTAGCAAGAGAAAACGTCAGTCAAAATTTAAAGCCTATGTAAAAAAAAAATTACCTGTATTTTCTGGTTTAGCAAGCTGAAGCATTTGCCATGCACGAGAATTACGTTTCATATTATTCACACTAATTTTATATAATACACTGAAATTCGCAGTCGCACATCTATCACCGCCAATATATTTAATATCCAGTAAAAATGTATCCAAGAATGAATGGCAGGCACATTTGTGCGAAATTCCAAATAACAATAGGGTCCAGAATCCAGAAATGAATGTATCTGGCCAGGAAATAGGCGTAGTGAGTACAACCGATTCAAAAACAGTTCCAACAAGATATTAGGTATCTGGCCAACAAATAGGTGTACTGAGTACAACCCTTTCTTGCAAAATTCCAGTTAAGAGCAGAACCTTGAAGTTTAGCTTCAGCAAACAGAACTTGGAACTTTAATTTCAGGAAACAGAATTTTGAACTTTATCACGGTGCGTTTCCCAAACTCTATTTTTCGCAAAAATACGTTTTATTCGCAAGGGTAAACACCTCAAACCAACGTCACACTTGACACCAATTTTTGTTGTGCAGCGAATAAGCTAGACGCACAGATTAACTTTAGGATGTGTTTTTTTTTTTTTTTTTTTTAAATAATAACGCCAGACCAGTTTAATAAAATTTAATTAATCTTCAACTTACAAGAGAATTTGGAAGACACGACCGTTCTAAGAGTAAAAGCGAAACTGATTATCTAGCCACACTCAGCCGACAGTCAAAAAGCTTCAGAAATATGCTAAAAACAAATAAGAGGCTCATGTTACCATTTCCCGTGTACAAAAAAAACTGCATCGACAGCTAATTAACTAGAATTTGAAATGCAACTTATGTTTGCGAATGCAAAAAGAAATTTATATATATGAATGCAAAATAAATGCTGTTTCGGCTGTCTGCAGTATTAGGGTATTGGCTTTACAAGAACTGCTTCAGAATGCGTCTACGTGAAGAGCTCAAGTTTACATGGCGTTATTAAAAAAAAAAAAATTTAAAAATGGGATGAATCGGGCAACTCCTTCATAGGGTTGCAATACAAAAACTTAATTTTTAACTAAATATTTTGGAACTGCATGAGATCGCGTCGACGTGGAGAACTAATATTTGGTACTTGGTGTTTTCATAGCAATAGTAAATAAAATTACAAAAACGAACTAAATTGGGTTAGCCCTTCTTAGTGATTCCATACAAAACTTTTGTTTTTCACTATATACTTGTTATCTGCCTGAGAAGGCTTCGAGGTGGAAAGGTCATATTTTATAGATGGCATTTTTATAAAAATCGCAATTACAGTTCAAAAATGGGACCAATCTGACAACTCTTTCGTAGCATTGCCATACCAAAATTTCGTGTCTTACTGTATATTTGGGCACTCAATGAGAATGCGTCGACGTAGAGAGCTACACTCTTCCACACATATGAATGTATGCACGCACACACACACACATGCATATAAAGACACAGAGTGAAGCCCTATGGTACGGAATCGCCTGATCGAGTCAGATAATAACTTATATATTATTTATCTCTAACCACCCCACCTCCCCAATCTAAGTATCTCTATTATCGCCGGGCAACACCGATGGGCTCCCCATAGTAAATTCTTAATTTGAAAATCACATTTCCTTCACCATACATTAATTTGAGTGGAAACTATGTGAGAATACCGGATACCTTCCTCAGGTTATAGAAGGTTAAAATTTTCATGGTCACATAAGAGTTAATTAAACACTTTGCTTTCTTAAAATTACAAATGTACAAGTGTCGATAATGTCTACACAGAGATCATTCTAAAGAGAGATTCATTTCCATTAATCTGATAGTCGAGTGAGTCACTTCCCCTATATTTAAGTATAGCACTCCATCGAAAAGTACTTCAATGCCATAAACTTTACGACCATTTATCATCAACATTATGAGTCAGAAAACTTCTGAAAACTTATAAATTTCTATAGAATCCAGAATTCTGCTGAGTCAACCCGTATTTACTAAGTTTCATGAAATTTTGAATGATTTTTCAATCTCTGATCCCATTAAGACCCCAAGTTGAAATTTTGATATGTTTTCGAGAATAATATAGCGTAGAAAAAGAAACAAAATTAATAAAATTAAAAGTATATTTTCCAGGATATTCATGGATAAAGATAAAAACCTTATTCTTTTTATCGTTTTTCGCATATATTTTCAAGATGCTATTTTTATACCCTAGATCAGGTGTGGGCAGACTTTTCCAGGGTGCGGGCTACTTCTAATTTATCCAAGATGTTGCGGTCCACTCAGTGGCGTAGGAGTGGTGAGCTAAGAAAAAAAGTCTATTAAAATAAATATGTACCTATGTATTTCTTTTGCAGTCTCATAAGAAAAATTATTAATGCATCTATTTCATTTGGTAATGGAGTTTAAGGTCGGGGATAATTAACTTTATGATAATTATTTTTTTACATAATCCCACCCACAAATTTAAAATTATGAAAGTATTTTATAAGTTCTAGAGGAGGTTAAAATATTTCACTAATAAACTTAAGTATTACCTACTTTCTATACATAATATCTTTTCTCGTTTTAACATTAGGACGATTTCGCATTTTGTGCTTCAGGTCATTCATTGCAGAAACAGCAGCAGCACTTCTGTAGGGAAAACAGCTAATACAGAATAATCATTTCTTTAGCTAAATTTTTCCTGAATCGTATAATATTGCCATTGTAAAAGGAATGTATTTTTTGTTTTCAGAGCAAATTTTGTTCACTTCTTAATTCAGTCGGAAGTTCATTAAGTTTCTTGAAACTCATATACAAGTGAATTCTGTGTATTCGATCTATTGTATAATTGTAGTCTGGAGTTCTCCGACGCTCCTTTTAGATTATATGGTCGAGCTCTGCCTTCCACGTGATCATATTTAAAAGATATTCCGGAACCAACACATTTTTCATTTTGAATATAGCATGTAATACATTTTGCTCAATTTTTTGTTTAATATTAAGCCATAATAAAGAATTTAACATACTACTAATAGGATTGAAACGATTACAACGCATTACCTTATTTTGTAAATTTTGTAATATGCTCAAATCCCTTTGATTACATATAAACAATATTGTAGAATAGTATTCAAAATGTGGTTTTATAATACTGTTGTAAATATTTATCGCGGTATCCATCGTAACTATCTTTCTATATCTATTCAAAAATCTTTTTGCTAATTTCTTTACCAATATAATTTATATCTAATCTAAAATTTAATTTTTTATCAAAACCCA
Organism: Dioctria rufipes; assembly: GCA_963924295.1. NCBI lineage: Eukaryota > Metazoa > Arthropoda > Insecta > Diptera > Asilidae > Dioctria > Dioctria rufipes. Next base: position 281,140,492 of record OZ002740.1, on the reverse strand, counting down.
CTCCTAAGTATTTATATTCATTCACACATTCCATAAGTTCACCATCCATTTCAACAAACACATCCGTATTACTATTTATCGTCATAACTTTTGTTTTACCTACATTCTGTTTCAATTTATTCATCTGTAGCCAGTCACACGATAATTCTAAATCTCGTTCTATTTTTATTTTCAATTCAGTAGTTTGTTTCCCTGATATACACAATAAACCATCGTCAGCAAAAAGTACTATTTTTGAGAAGTTCAACACTGATTTAATGTCATACACATATATAATAAACAAGATAGTTCCAAGTACTGATCGATACTTCTATTTTACTGCAAACTGTATTATTTCTGTATTAATTAAATTAATTATTAAACCTTTTCATATATAAGCAATCTATTTATTGGTCTGAATTTTTCTGATTTTTTTTTTTTGTGTTTTTAACTTTCTGAACAGGGATTACAATTGATTCTTTCCATAAACGAGGGAATTCTCCACTCACTAACGATTTAGTTAGTATGTCAACCAAAGTAACACCCCAATTATTCCAGTTGCCTAATATCATACCTATACTAATTGAATTATAGTCCCGTTTTTTATTCATAATTTTGCAGATATCTTTCACATCATTATACTCCACCCTTCTAAAACTAAAGTCATAGTCTGTAATTATGTCCGAATATGTTCTATGATACTTTTATGATCTGTACGCTTTGAATAAATTACTATTTAGTTTCCCTACCTTTTCATCAGGTCGCTGGCATTTATAGTCACCAAATTGAATTTCCTGTATTTCAGACTTTACTTCAGTGGCAACCCTGAAACACAGTCGCGTCGATTGTGAAAATCCGATTCTCCAGTTTAGCTGGCGTTGGTCTTCCATAAATATGTTTCTTTTAGTATGCGTATCTTACGTTTTAGTATAGGCGGTCACCCAAAAATGCCTTGGCGGTTTACCGGTCGATCGCGATCGACTTAATGCCCACCCCTGCCCTAGGTGAAATCTATAGGGTATATACTAAGTTTGTCAATCCGTTTGTAACACCTCGAAATAATGATGGTAAAACAAAATGGATTGGACACTCACGCATAATATTAAAAGTTATTTTGATATTTACATGTACGTCCGTCCGTCCTTCTGTCCCTCTGCCCATCCGTCTGTCCAACTGTCCGTCTGTCCGTTCGTCTGTCCGTCCGTCTGTCCGTCTGTGCGCACGATAACTCGAGAACGCGTTCACTTAGAAAGCTGAACATTTGTACACGAAACTTAAAAAATATCGAAAATGAGACAAATCGGCAACTCCTTCGTAGGGTTGCCATGCAAAAATTCCATTTTCCACTATATATTTGAACACTTCTCGAGAACGCATCGACATAGAGAGCTGAAATTTTGTACATGATGTTTTCATAGTGATAACAAAAAACAATTTAAAAATGGACTAAATCGGGCACCTCCTTCTTGGTGTTGCCATAGAAAAATTTTGACTTTTAATGTATACTGCGAAAACGATCAGTTCAAGACATTTTTGTTGCACTAAAAAGAATACGAAATCCTATAAAATTGGTTATAATCATTTTTTCTCTCCAAAAATCATTCTCTCCAAAAATCAAACATGCACGGATTGGTGGCCATACGAAATTACATACGGGCATTCATCTAGGGCAGGGGTCGGCAACCTTTCTGGAGTTAGGAGCAATTTTTTTCCCGTTGTGACAAATAATTTTTTTAAAGAGCCAAATATAAGTATATACATCGGTAATATGTATAACAAAAATTAATATAACCGTTATCTGCTGTGAATTATGTATTTATTGTGAAATAAAAACATTCTATTTTGCATAATAACAGAACATATAAGTCAACGTATTTAAGAGAATTGAAAAACTTTTTTTATAACTTAATTTCAGTGGGTTATACATATAGCTTTGCTTAAAATACAACTTAAATGTAAAAAATAATATAAACGCAAATATGTAATATTAGTGAGAATTTTGGGATTGTGTACAGACATAAAGTTTTTCCAAATTTGATGAATATTCAGAAGTTTTTAATTTCATGCAACTTTCGAGGCTTTTGTCATTAAGCGAAGTTCTTACCTTATTTTAAATAATCGTCATATTTGAAAATAATTGTTGACAGTAGTAAGTAGATCCGAAAATTGTCAAGATGCCAAATGCATGTTTTCACTTGAAAGACAGTGCTATGTTCAAATATAATGTCTTTCTCCTTCCTACATTTTGATAGATCCGTCCACTGGTGTCTGACAGACAATTTTCATTTCTCTCTAGTTAAATTTTTTAGTTCTGACTGCAAATTTGTGAACCTTTCTGCCCATATATCGTTGTTTTCAAATTTAACAAATGTAACTCAAATTGAGCTCTATCAATAGTTGGGAATGGTGAAAAATTCAACTCCCACTCCTTCGTCACTAGTGGCTTAGAGTAGGGTTTCTTGCATTTTACAATGGCGGTGAAAAAAAAAATGCACTGTTAATATTACAACCTGAATACGACCATACGATTAAAAAGATGGAACTGGGCTCTATTATTGAATCCGTTCGAGTCGAAGCAAAAAGAGCTTAAAAAATCGCCCTTGAATACAAATTTTTTTAGAAGTTACGTAAGATTCTCGTGAATTCGTTTTAGTCCCCTTTGATTTCAGTTAATTTTTTCGCACAAAATTGTTAAAATAAATCGATTGGATTCTTTTATCGGATCATTTGAATCAGTTTGAATGAGAAAATTAATAGAAGTTAAAGGTAACTGAAATTAATTTGTTTCAAATTAAGGAATTTTATTAAGAAATTTCAACTTAAAAGGCGCTTTTTTAAGGTCTTTTCGATTCGAACAAATTGGAAGTGGTAGTAAACAAATATTTCGCTGAAATGCCCCGCTTTGCATGATAGATTTTTTCAGAAAATTTGTAAGGCGCACTACTAAAAGGCGCTGATTTTCAAAGCTCACGAATGCTCTTCCAGTGTGCTGGTAACACTTCTGTTTCTATTCACCTTGGTTTTGAGTGTGGAGAGTAAGGTTAGCTAAACTGGGTTTAAAAGCATGCGATCTGCCGCGCGTTTTGATGTGTGAGCAGGATTATTACAGTTCATTTTTCAATATTAACTATTAAAATACTCAAGAGCCACAAGTATGATTCTACTGAGCCGCAAGTTGCCGACCCCTGATCTAGGGTATCATAAGAATTGGTCTTAGAACAATTCTAGCTATTTTACTTGTTCTTAGATAGCTTGAAATCCTATCTTTCAAATTTTCACATATTTCACTGTCCCAGAATGAATAGAAAAATATATATAAATTTTTAACGAAGATCAGGACAGCATATTTTCGAAAATTTAAAAATGCCATAACTTGCAAAATACGCACAGGGAAAATATTTAATTTGCCTTCTTGTTTTCGCAAACCGTCCAAGAATGTAAAATTCCAAAAACGTTTGTGATGTTCATGTCACACATGTCGCCTGTTTGATATGGAATAAGCCGCTGTTATAAAGTCAATTACATTTGCAACTTTATATCCCGGTTTAGTTTTACAATAAAATATTGCGATTGTTTTCATTACTTTCAGTCCGATAAGCTCCCACGAAAAATTATCTGCACAATATTATCATTTTCATTCTGTTTTATCACCGGAGAATATTACCTAATTAACACAAGGGAAAAAAATAAAAACAAAACAAAACAAAAAGAGCAAACAATTATTCCCAACATGAAAGATGAATTTCATTGTGAATAACTAATGAGAATATCAGCCGGATGGCGTTATTTGCTTTAGGAAGCACAGTTCTCCATACAGGGAAAGCCCATATAACCATAGCTTCTCTGGGAAGTCGTAAATTTTCTTTATTATCCCCAGTAAAATTTAGCACCTTCCTAGTAGAATCTAATGCTTAACCCGGTGGACCCAAGTTAATGTTAGCCATAAAATTATGTCTGGTCGTTGCAGAAACAGTTTCGCCTCCTCTAAGTACTGATGACTATGCAGAACTATAGCGCCGCCAAAGAGATAGATTTTGATAGACCCATGCGAGTTAATTACACCCATTTGATGGGATCGTATTGAACAAGGTGAATGAAATGAGATAACTCTGCTCTAGAAACTCTGGACCGAGTAAAAGATAAATAGAATTTTGGATACTTATACACCGTATATAGCTGCTAATCATACGCGCTGTCCAAAATATCTGGAGAAATACAGAAAGCAGTAACCGCGAAGTTTGCATAAACAAACAGAAAGAGGGGATTATAGTCCTTGGTGCTGGTGATGCTTCTAGCAACATTTCATTATAAACTAAACTATAGTCGCAACATAACACTACTCATCGATTTAATTGCCTCATCAGATCTTCTCTTGCTAGCGTAGTACTGCCACAGAATCTTTAGACGCCCTGTTTTATAGTTAATAAGCGGCGTGCTGTTATGCGAACACACCCGCTGTTTTCAATTAAATAATTTTTGAAATTTATGATGCATAAAATTGATAAGTCCCAACGCTTATGAAAATTAAATGTGCGAAAAATGTAATTATGTTTGAGTTATGATGAGGTGGGTGTCTATTGCCTGCGTATAATATGCTATGCGGAAAGATTTATAATTGAGCAATTACAAATTTCATATTTGATTGTCGTATTTATAGCACAATGAACAATTTACAATATTTCGAATTTATTCCGTTAATCTATTATAATGTAACGGTTATGGCAGGACTAGAGTACGTTTCCGCCAATAATGAGAATGTGTTCAAATTTGGTTCATACATTAATTTGTCGTGATTTTCTGGTAAATATTGGAGGATGAATATTATATATAGTAGGTACAGATGGGGCATAGGTATTTACTACATATTTAATTTGCACATAATTATACAAATTTAATTTACATTTATATGATAGCAGTCTACTGTTTTTTTTTTATAGTGTTGAGAATACTGTCTTATATCTTGCTATTGCCGACGAGAATATAGGGGTGCCAGTTGTTTTTATAAAGATCTACTTCTTCTCAAATAATAATTCAAATTCAGAATAATAATGTTTTTTACATCGGGTCACACTTTCTTCAGAATTCAACCAATTGGATGACGTCAATTCAGTTGGGACCGCCATTTCATGGTAGAAAAATTTTGAATATGTCAAAATTTAGGGCTCAGATAGGACTAATTTAATGCCGCATGCCCGAATTTAATGCTATAGTATTTAAAAAAAAATCCATGGAAAACCCAACTTTATTAACCTTCCTATACCCGCGCACATGTCTGTGAGACCGACGAAACAGTTTTTCGTAAATATTTTTTTTTTCTAAGAACTTTTTTTTTTGGCAAAAATGAGCTACAGCGCCAGCGCCAGCTACACATTGGAACGCCATCATAGACTTTCCGTGATTTCAAATTTTGACAGGTCTGGCTACCGCGCCAGCTAAGAGCTACCGCGCCACATTGTGTTCCGGCCATTAGGTTAGTACGTGGCACGCAGTCGTGCGAGCAGGACGAGTAGGCTTACTACGGCTTGATCGGTCTGTGACACCGACGCGGGTATACGAACAACTTTTTACATAAGTCATATTTTTTTGTTTATGAGTATTTATATATTATTTATTTGTTTTTATGGTATTGATTTGAACTGCATTTTATTTGTTTACAACTACTGTATCGATTTATGAAATTTTTAGGTTATAAATGCTTCAAAAATGAATGATGAACGTGATCGATTGTTGTTGGAGGAGGAAAGTTCAGACTCCAATTACGATGATGACTTTGATAGCGAAGTTGAGGATGGTAGTCCACCCCAAGAAGAAACGCGTGATTTTGAAGATGAAATTCAGTCTTCGGACAGAGAGGATGATTCTCAATCAGAGTTAGAAGATTATGAAACTAACAGAGATTATTACATCGGAAAAGACGGGCGTACGCGGTGGAATAAAACTCCTGGATCAAGCCAGGTTAGGCGCCGTATGAGAAATGTCGTGACACAACTTCTAGGTCCTAAGGGTGAAGCTAGAAACACGAAAGAGCCGCTAGAAATATGGAGGTTATTTTTCTCGGAAAATGTTTGTATTCGGATTGTTCAGTGCACAAATAAAGAAATAAACTGCCTAAAAGATAAATTTTCACGAGACTGCGTAGAGACCGATCCAATAGAAATTGAAGCGTTGTTGGGTCTCTTACTGTTTGCAGGAGTAAGAAGAAATAGTCGACTAATTGCCAAAGATTTGTTCAAAACTGACGGGTCTTCCCCGGAAATATTTCGAGTAGCTATGAGCTGGAACAGATTCTATATATTACTACGGTGTCTTCGGTTTGATGACAAGGATACTCCTGCAGAACGTGCAGCAGTGGATAAGCTTGCTCCCATCAGAGAGTTGTTTGAAGAGGTCGTAAAATCTTTCAAAAAAGATTACAGCTTGTCACAGTTTGTAAAAATCGACGAAAAGTTGGAAGCTTTTAGAGGTCGCTGCCCTTTTAGGCAATATATCCCATCGAAGCCAAACAAATATGGAATTAAAATCTACGCTTTAACAGACGCTAAAATGTTTTATACACAAAACATGGAAGTATATGTAGGAAAACAACCTGAAGATCCCTATAAAATTGATAACTCGGCTTTAGAACAGTTTTGCGTCCGAGTGAATGTATTCGAAACACTGGTCGTAACATCACATGTGATAATTTTTTCACAAGCATTCCACTGCTGGATAAGCTCGATCACGAATATAAGCTGAGCCTGATTGGAACTGTGCGAAAAAATAAAAAAGAGCTACCCAAACAGCTTACTGAATTACGAGGTAGAGCTGAAAAATCCAGTGTATTTGGACATCTCGGCAACTGCACCCTTGTATTGTATATACCTAAAAAAGGCAGGAATGTCTTACTTTTGTCCAGCATGCACGATGATCAAAATATTGATGAAGAGACAGGCAAACCACACATCATCATGGACTATAATGCTACTAAAGGCGGAGTTGACACGGTCGACAAAATGTGTGAGACGTATAATGTCGCTCGAGGCACAAATAGGTAGCCTATGGTAATATTTTACAGTTTGATGAACGTGGCAGGAATAAATTCCTTTGTTTTATATCTATTGAATAATGCTAACAAGAAGATTAGCCGCAGAACGTTTTTGGAAACAATGTCTTACGACTTACTAAAACCTCACCTCAGGCGACGAGCTCTCACTCTTTCTCTGTCAAGGACACTGAGGTTAAGACTCAATGAAATATGCAAATTAGATGGCCCTGAATCTGCAGCTGCATCTAACAACAATAAAATTGGCCGATGTGGATATTGCGCATCAAAGAAAAATAGAAAAACGCGGTACAACTGCGCTGCTTGTGCCAAATATTTTTGTTTAGAGCATGCTGTTATGGTATGTTCTGACTGCTTTGCAAACTTTAATATTTAACTAAATTTATGTTACAATGGTCTCAAAATATGTGATTTTTAAAAGTTAAAAGATATTTTATGTTTGTTTTGAGAATAAAAAGTTTTATGTTTGTTTTTCCTAGACTATAAGAAAAAAATGTGGCTTTTTTAGGCAGTTGTGGAAAGACTGATAGTAATTGAAGTAATAAATAGTTTATGCTAACAATTGATATTTTTTGTTTTATTACATCCTATAGTTCCTGTAAAATAAAAAAAGTATGCCCAAGAAAACACTACTACCGTTTTTCAATGCGAAAATGTTTAGAATATTTTCCAGTATTATTTCTTGATCAAGATTTTAGACGTTTTCGTACTACGGGCACATATATGCGCTCAGAAAAATAAGTTAATTCTAGTCTATGGGCGCAGACATGCGCTCCAAGACTTATCGAACTTAAACGCTTATAGAATTTGAAGAAAACAACGAAATTGGCTCATATAAATTTTTTACGAACGCTGTTTCTTGGAATGCCAGGTCCATGCGGTTGTAGAGCACATCTATATATGTACACACAATTATAAATTGACATGCAAAAATTGATATGCAAGTGATGCACTGCATTGTATATATGTACATGCAGAAAGAATGGTACACAAAAAATAAAGAAACAAAAGTTATTTCCACTTTACTACGGGAAAGCGAAAGCATTATTCACGTATAAAGGATCGTGTATCAATGAATACATGACGACAAAGCTTTACACTATGCTTATGATTTATGGTAATACAAGCATAATCAAGAGCACATGGTACTAGAAAGTAAACGATCAATGAAAATTATTGCATTGTAGCTTTTTTGTTTACTTCTACCTGACTGGAACTTTGGGTAATGCCCGGTGTGCAAAATTCTTCAAGCGAAGTAATTATGATTAATAAAGAATAGCTCAATGTCCGAATTCATTTCGTTGATCAGAAATATGGAAAATGAGGTCAACATAGATCGAAGTGTATAAATACAGAGCAACTGGAATAAAGAAAGCAGAGCTAATTTTGAACTCTAGTAGCGTTCTTCATTTCTAACCAAACTGAGAGCTCCCTTAGCTCCGACATGGCTACACTTCAAGGTAATTGAGCTCTACCGCTCTTGTCCCTTTTATTACTAATAGAGCTCATTATAGTTCTGGTCATTTTTCCTGGTTATCCCAATATTGAGCTCTGTAGCTCCTACCTGGACTAGTCGGTTGGCCAACAGAGAGCTACATAGGTCCTACCCGCCAAGCATATTGTCATACAGAGCGCTTTACGAAGCACTTTGACGAAAACATGTATATATGTATATTATTTACATCGGCAGAATTAAAGAATAAATGAGCGTTTACAAAGACAGAGTAGAGTGGTGTCATCAGATTGCATTTTCTCTCCTTTTCTCAAGCATGCACTCTAATATAAGTTCTTCGCGCTTCCCACCAGAGTAGATTTCACAGAATAGCGTCAGATTTGAACAATTCCTAATCGCACGTTGATACTTTCCAACATTTGTTTCGAAATACTAGTCTTTAGCAGATGTTGCACTGATAATTACAAACTTTAACTAACGAAAATTAATAAGCTATAACAAAGAACCCAAATATAAATATTTTTTATAAGAAATTAAAAATATATTTAGTATTTTTATGATACAATTTTAACAAAATAAAGTCAATTAAGAATTAAAATTTTCTTATGTTCGGATTGGCAGTCGTTCATTTCGAAAGTGTCCGTAATAAATGTTAATTTGTATTTTGTGATAATTTAAATCGTTCATAGCTCATTCTGGTGTAATTATAGAATTATTCTCTGTAATTTAATGCCCTTTAGTTAACTAAATTATACGAATCGACAAACTGTGATCTGTTTTGAAATATATTTCAAATGTAAACACATAATAATCTGTCACACAATTTTCATATTATTTCGAAAATCCGAATGAAGCTCACTATCTATTGTGTATGCACGCTACTCTGGTAAAAACTCACTCCACTCTACTCTGTAATTGTAAACGCTCCTTAAAGGAAAAAGAAAGAAATAACGGGCAACATATATATGCAAAATGAAGGAAGGGGGTTGTATTTGACTCAAGTGCTAAAAAACCTTTTTTAACGTTGAAAATGTGCGTATGAAGCTTACAGGATCAAAAAAATAAACCCGCCACTAGATTATACTCTCCACCCTCATTAATTTGACACCCCGCTCGCCATATTTTGCGCAACCCATATGGGTGGGGGGGAGTACTACCTCTCACCCCCTCACTCAAATTTGTTCACTTATCTTTTTCTTCCGAATATCACAAATACAAATAAAATAACCACATTGCTCTACTCCCCCTCCACGGAAAATTATGTATGTAGAGATCCGTTCTAAATCCTATTGGAAAACACAGAAATATTAAAATGTAGGTAGCGTGTAGGCTCAAGTTCGATGGAGAATTTGTATTTAAAATTTTTATTTTTCTGCTTTCTTGGTAACGATTAGATTTATACCTTCGGGATAGAGTCAATAAGTTAGCCCCAATTGAGCTCTAAGATATTCTGCAGTGTACGCTATTGTGACAATACTGTTTCACATAACTTAAGTAGGGGTGGTCCTAACTTTTGATAAGCTGGGTTACCCATGGATTTTTAAAAATATACTAGAGCATCAAATTAGGGGATGTGGGATTAAATCATCCCTAATTGAGCCCTAAATTTTGACGTATTCAAAAGTTTTCTACCATGAAATGGCGGTCCCAACTTAATTGACCTAATTGGATGGCTTTATTTAGTCTGATCCCTTTTAGATTACCGTAAACTGTGGTTACTTTGCGCCAGCGGGGTTAACTTTGCGCCATTCATAGGAAAATCCATTGCAATTATCATTTCGCAGCATCATTGGGTCTACCGTTATAATTTCGAAATTATTTGATACCCACATAGTTCTTCTTCATTTTTGAGTTAGTTCGGGTTCGTGCAGCGAGGAAAAGGTTTATTTGCGGAGATATACATTTTTGTGAAATAAGAGTGTTAAATTTTAGTGTTACAAAGTTTAAATAATATTTGAACTTCAAGTAGGCTTTTGGAAGTAAGTCATATTGGAATGATATCGATAGGTATATACATTACAAATGTATTCAATGGTATCCTCAAAAGCTTATATTTCAATTGTTAGGTAATATAAATTTCCTGAAAGAATGTCCACGTTAATGACATTTTGGGGTTTCTTTGCGCCAGTGGCGCAAAGTTGCTCTTAAGGAGTACAAACCAATTTCGGTGATAGCTTTGTAAATTTTTGAATGTCATTTTGATCTTTTTAGCACGTCTACTACCAAATATGCCACGAATTTATAAAAGGAAGCCTGGAGTAAGACGATACATCGACTATACTAAAGAAAGACTGGAGGAATGCTTAGAAAAGATAAGGAAGGGCGACATTTTTCAACGTTTGCCTGCAAAAGAGTTCAATATTCCCCGGCGTACTATTCAATATAAATTAAAAGGAGCTCACAATTTAAAAGCAGGACATCCTAGCACTTTTTGCGATGATGAGGAAAAGAATTTTGTTGAATGCATCCTAGCTATGTCAGGTTATGGTTTCCCAGTGGATAAGGTGGAACTGCGATTCATAATTAAATCACATCTGAATCGATGTGGCAGAACTGTGAAGGAATTTAAGGATAATCTTCCCGGTAGAGAATGGGCCAATGGATTTTTGAAAAGACATCCGGAACTGACTGTTCGCTTTGCATCGAACATTAAGCGTAGTCGAGTAGGTATTGATGAAGAGACATTAAAAAGTTATCACTCTAACCTTGCTGAGGTTCTTCTTGGCGTTCCTGCTGAAAGCATATGGAACTATTATGAAATGAACTTGACCGATGATCCGGGGCAAAAAAAAGTGATCACTAAACGGGGAGTAAAATACCCGGAAAGGATTTGCAATACAAGTAAATCCACGATATCAGTAATGTTTGCAGGAAATGCCGAGAGAGATATCTTGCCACCTTATGTCGTATATAAATCATCGCATTTATGGAGCACTTGGATGGAGGGCGGTCCAACAGGATGTAGATTCAGCAACACCAAAAGTGGGTGGTTCGATACCAACACCTTCAGCGATTGGCTTGATTCCTTAATGTTACCTCGACTTAAGAAACAGGATGGTAGAAAAGTTCTTATAGGTGACAATCTTTCCTCGCATTTATCACCATATGTTATTAAAAAATGTGCGCAGTGTAATATCGACTTCGTTTGCCTTCCACCAAATAGCACACACATAACACAACCCCTCGACGTTGCATTTTTTCATCCCATGAAGGTTGCATGGAGAAAAAATTTAGCGAGTTATAAGACATCCTCAAGTGGACAAAAGCAAGTTGTTCTCCAAAAGCAGGACTTTCCAGAACTCTTAAGTGAGCTTATGAGTAGTTTAACTAATGCTAAGCAGAATCTGCAGTCCGGCTTTAAGAAATGCGGTATATATCCGTGCAATCCAGAAGAACTGGTTCGGAACCTTCCTGGAGGAAACATAAATTTATCCAGCATTCATGTATCCTTCATAGAAACATTGGAGCATCGACGTTTGGATAGCTGTGAAGGTGAAAAGAAAAGAAGACGTAAAGTAGATTTAGCTCCAGGTAAAAGTTTATCTGTAGGTGCTGAGGATGGACAAATTTATCCAGAAACACACTCTGAACTTGGTCAAATCAATCAAAATAGTGCTATAGCTTCTACATCAGCTTTTCATGATATTAGTACTCCTCAATAACAAGGAAATTCGAAAGAAAAGAAAACTTCAAAGACCACGTAAAAGAAGAAAGCTCAACCAATCTGGAATTGAACATTTTTTCAACACTGACCATGACGATAATGACAGTTGTGACTGGAATCTTTCTAACGATTTAGAAGAATATGAAGATGAGGTTGAATTTGAAAATTTCGTCTCAACTGGCGAAAAGAAGACAGCATATATTCAACGTTTAAAAAAGAAAGTTGGACAACATGTTGTATTCCTGTATGAAGGGGAATATTTTCCAGGCAAAATAGAATCAGGAGCTTGAAACACGCTGGGGAATTTAATGCTCTATTTTTTGTTAATTTTTTTATTATGTGTATTCACTTGTTTTGTTTTATTCTATGAGCTGTAATATGAAGGTTTTGTTACTTTTTGAATCAGTAGTCTTTCATTTACTTATTGAACAGGTATTTTGTAATTAAAATAAGGCAGAACAGTTGCTAATTTTGTTTAGCTTTGTTTGCATGGCGCAAAGTTTAGTTCCAGACCACATAACATTGCGCCCCTTGCGATTTAAGATAAGATATTGACGTAAATTATAAACCGGTTCAAAGTAACCCCAATAATAAGAACAACTTTCCGCCATTTTATTTTTATTAATAATATTATTATAGAAAGTATCTCATGTAAAAAGTACAAATTAAATAATTCAATATCATCCTTTCTCAAATTTTAAAGCAAATATCAGCTATTCTGCTTATAAGTAAGTGATATATTTTGCCATAAAAAAATATTCTACGTTTAAGTGGCGCAAAGTAACCACATTTTACGGTAGTTCTTACACCAGCTGCAAATCTGGCAAATCCGTTCGCCCTTCAAAATAATTTCGTCCGTACAGTAAAATTTCCTAATGCTTTCTTATCCCGAACTATGTGAATGTGGAACAAACTGCCATCTTCTATTTATCTTCGGGATTCAAGAGTGACAGACATAAGCACCTCCGCCACTTTCCTTGTGTCCCTAATCAGTTCACTATCTTGTTCCTACCGTGCTATGCTTTGCATCATAGGGTATCCCCTGAGCTTGGCTAACTATTATATATATATAAAAAAAATTATTTGAGTAAAATGTAAATTTCGCTTTAGCTCAGCGAATTTCCAGAAGCTCACGAAAACCATTGAATATAGGTAGAGGGAAATAGCCACTAACCAAAAATTTAAAATGAGACTTAATCCGGGTAACATTATATGCTATTTCGTTTCTGTTGGTTTATTTTTATGTGACTTTATGTGGTTTATGAAATTAAGCATTGTGGGGGGAGGTGGGGCAGGTATGCGGGCTCATTTAATACAAATTTTCTGGAAAAAGTTATGGGTTTGAAAACCATGTGACTTAAAATGCTTTTATCTGGGTTCGACTGTAAAAATTTAAAACCTATTTTTTCATGTTATTTTATTTTATTTTATTTTGTACTATTTTATACAAAAATTATACATATACTATACTCTGTACTTCTATAGTTAAAAAAAAGCCATCATGGTGTATAAGAATTTTTTAAGCATCGGTAGTGAAGTACCATATGTAATTTTTCATTTTTGATGGAACATTTTTGTGGCAATAAGTGCTCCTGGATCTTGGTCCACCACGATAAAATGGTCAATACGGTCAAATCTAATGACAGTATAAATCAAACTGTACTATAATGGAATCACGCGAAGCCCCCCTAACTACCAATGCTGCTGTTGAGTAACGACTGACTCGAATTTAATACGTCTGACGAGACCTTGCACGAACTTCGATAATCGATGTTTTATTAGAGCAGGCGAGACGAGATGCTGACAAATGATAACAAAATACCTGATAATGACTCAATGAATTGCAATACCTTTGTGGGATTATTCGAATACATGGCAACAAATTTTCATATAAAGTAACGTATATGTAGTGACCGTGCTGTTGATTGCGCTTGCAGCCCCAGTATTTCATAAATTTCTGGCATTTTATCATGGTATATTTTCAGTAGCCAAATTCAATGTAGTTGATACTCACCGAGAATTTTTATACTGCTGATTCATGTTCAGCCTAACGCGCACTGGAGGCTACATATTTGCCGTGCAACATTTTGGAAACTATCGCTATCCTGTCGCCGTGGGCTAGTTTCACTGACATATATAAAATGGACTGCTGATATTACTGAATTGCTTACATTATTTGACATTATTATGGGATCACTTTTCTATAGTTGTCTCTTTTTGGTTTAACTACTTTATTCCGCGGAACTACAAACAATAAGTTCTATACAAAATACACCATAGTCCAGTTTCAGTTCAGTGGTTTTCCAAATGAATATATATAATAGAAATAGATGGCAATACAATATTTGTAATCCTTTCTCTGTCCCCCATACCTACTTTTGCAGATAGGCAGACAAAAATTGTTTATACTTGTCTCTTTAAAAATCACGTTTAAAATTTTTTTGATGTTGTAGGAGATAAGCTTCCAAGAATAGAAATAATTTCGAATGCTTCTGTAATTTGTTGGACTTTTAACATGAATATTAAAGCGAAAGTAAAACTTGAAATTAAGATAATTGTCACACCCTGCCAAAAAAAAGTTGACCCATATGAAATAGAAAATCAGGCAGTCCATGTTATATATGTCAGTGGCTAGTTTAGTATGAACACTGTGAGTAACTGTCACCAAAAACTGTGATGTTTTATATCACCATTCATCGACATAAATTTCGAGAAGGCAGCTGTGATATGTGTATTTGTCATAAGGATATAGAAAATATCCACGAAAGAACGCTATTGGGTCCTTCCAATTTGGAGCGTAAGGCTGCTTAACGAATAATTTCACTTAATGTTTGAGGAACTATGATCCTATCCTGAAAAATTTCTTTGATATTTCCGTATGAGTATTGAAAGATTCGATGATTGACTATTACAGATTTTCAGACCTGGGCCCTATTGCATCAACAACTTATTGGTTATCTAGACATCCGATTATATGCATTTGCATGTTTGCATATGCAATTGCATATAATTGCATTTTTGCAACGTTATTGCATATTATTGTACTTTCATAATTCGGCATAAAAATTGCGTTTATCAATTTCAAATGCATTAGATAGTAGGCGAGAAAGATGTTAGATGACGTTTGTTTGTTTTATTCGGTGGTGTAGTTGCAACGTGTAATCGACCGTGCTTTGTCGACATCGTCTATAAGATTAAGACTACGTAGTCGTGTTTATTGTTGCGTTTACTAATGTGTTCTGTGCATTCATTATCGCGTTAATTAAAAAGTTCCTGATCTTATTTTTGTTATATTCACTATTGTGTGTTCTGTGAGCTTACTATCCCGTACTCATTCACGAAAATGCCAACCATTAAAAAGAATTGTCAGACATTAATGGAAAGTTGGATTAAAGTTTACCCAGGCCAATTTACAACTGCTGGTGCAATAATATACTGTAAGATTTGTAGCAAAAGTATTACGTCTTCGAAGAAGTATCAGATTGACCAACACGTAAATACGGCTTCTCATATAAGTAGGAATTTTTATCAATTAAAGTGAGAAGAATTTTTATCAATTCAATTTTTCTCATATAGGAGCAAGAAATAAGTCCTTGACCTGACGCAAATCACTTCTTCTACTTCGCCGTCGTGACAGAAGATTGAATTTTGTAAAGATTTTTGTGAGTTATTTGTCGGTTACAATATTCCATTTTATCAACTCAATTACGATGTATTCAGAAAATTCTTGAAGAAGTATTGTCTCAATCAAGTAATCCCGGAAGAATCAACGATCTGTAAAAATTACCTACCAGCTATTTATGAAGACGTTTTAGCAGAAATTCGGGCTGACATTTTAAACAATTTGCTGTGGATATCAGTTGATGAAAGTACAGATTCATGTGGATGATATATAGCCAATTTGATAATTGGAAAATTAAGAAGCGAACCTTCTACTCCACACTTGATTGCTTGTAAGGTCCTAGAGATAACAAAACATTCAACTATTGCCCGATTCGTAAATGATTCCATAAAATCATTGTTTCCCGATTCTTGTATGGACGAAAAAATATGTGTGTTTCTTTTTTAAGCTGCACCATATATGCTAAAAGCTGGTAAAGATCTTTAAGTATTTTACCCGAACTTACTGCACATAACCTGTTTGGCACATGGACTCCATCGATTTGCAGAAGAAATCAGGAGAGACGTCGTAAATGTCAATGACTTGATTTCGTTAACAAAAAAATAAATGTTTTTAAAAGCACCCTCGCGTACACAGACTTACAAAGAACAACTTCCGAATTTACCACTATCTCCGGAACCTGTAATAACGCGATGGGGTACCTGGTTGAACGCAGCACAATTCTATGCCGAACATTTTGAGGCCACTGGCCACTGGCGATTGCATCATGTCAGCAAGCAATTAAACAAATAAATGCTTACATTAATAGAGCAGCTCAAAGCTTACCTGAGGTGATTTCTGCGAATATGGCGCAAAATTTTAAATTTTGCCCTGTTACATCGGCAGACATAGAATGATCATTTTCGGCATACAAATTAACATTAAGTGACAAACGTCACAATTTCAAATTGAAACTTTAGAGAAGTATATTGTAATATACTGCCATAAAAACTATAATTAATTTTTAATTCTTGTGTGTTTTGTTGATTTTGAATATTATTATTTATTGGTTTAAATTATTTTCTAGATTTAACTTGTATGTATATTGATTTAAACATTCAAAAAAATGATCTCCAACAAAGTTTTTCCTTTTTTGATAGTGCATATTTTGTGCATATTTTGGCTTTTTTTTGTGCATATTTGCATGCATATTTTAGCTGTTTAATAGTGCATATAATCCGATGTAACAACTTATCAAAATTTCTGATTAATTTGAAAAGAACTCATTTGAGTTTTGAAAAGTGAGAAGTCCTTAGTTTTTCAAACTACTGTTGCACGAAACAGAAAATGAGTAAGTGATAAGTGTTCTATGGAACAGTGATAAAGTTAGCAAATAAGATGCTTTTTCTCAATTTCTGTTGCACCAAATTATTACGCTTATCATTTTTCAATAGATAGTTTGATAATTTAAGCAATATAGCTCTAAGAAAAAATTCTCTTTTCAAATAGACTTTAAACGTTTTCCAAAATGTTATAATATAGTAAAAGTAATAAAGAAATGTTACATTTCGAAAGATTTTTTTGGGGTAGAATCTGAGTCTAGAGAACGTGTGATGAAAGTCAGAATAAATTCCACGCTGGGCCCTGAGACATTGGAAAATGTTCGTTTAAGACGCGTTCAAATAGAATATTTTCTACTAAAGATTGGAGGAAATTTACAACATAGCAGTGGACGGAAAAAATCTTTAAGTCCTTTACAACAACTTCTGACAACTCTACATTGGTTGGGAAATGGAGCCCAATGCCATGGAATTGCCAATTGCATCATATCAATAAATTAACTGTGTGTTGGGTTGTTCATCGGGTATTAAATGCAATAATAAATATGATGATGGGTAAAATAATTCGTTGGCTAGAAAACCATCAAAGTTTCTCACTACAGTTTCGTGATATTGGAGGCTTTCCTCAAGTAGCTGGATTCATGGATGGAAATATGATTGATATAGATGCCGCCAGTATGAATGAAGAGGACTATATAAACTGCACTTAATGCAACTTATAGATTACTTGCCAAAGTCAAACTTTTCCACTATCCAACACCATCCCAAGAGATTTTGCTCTTCTTAATACATTTTTCCACACTTCTTCCTTCGCCACTTTGGTACCAACGTACATTTTAACGCTATTCAGTAGTTGGAGAATCACAGGCCGGAATACCCAAAATTCTGGAAATTAGCTTTAAAAATATTATCTGTTCCTGCGAGTACCGCTTCATCTGAAGGAACATATTCTTTAGCTGGAAATATTATAATAGAAAAGAGAAATCGATTAGTCCCGAGAAATAACGATAGTGTGAAATTTTTAAATTATATTTTAAAACAACAAATGTAAACCACAAAGAACTAAGACGAATTTGAATTATTATTTATTTCATATGAAATCCATCCTTTTTTAATTTTATGTTAAAGGCATTTCTAACGATAAATAAAGTCAAAATTATACAAATTTAAAATATTTGCTAATCGCAAAAGTAATTGACATTAGAAAATCTAAAGAGAAAAATTAAATAAAGTCCCAACTTCATTATCGTCGTATCCATGCAATGTGAAATACTTGAATGGCTTTATAGGCTCATATAAAGGGTCTTTCATTAACAGTGATAGGATTTTAATTTTAAATAAAACAACAATGGTTTGACATATCAATTTAAATTTTGCTTTATTTTAAAGATTGGACAATGCAGTTATGTTTGAAACAAGATGTCGTTCAAATGCCCACCGCGGTTTTGTTTACACTGACTCACCCGATCGCTCCATTTGTTTATCACCCTGTCCAACATTTGCGGCTGTATGCCGGCGATTGCTTGACGAATATTTTCTTCCAAATGATCCAAAGTCTGTGGATTGTCAGCATAGACTTGTGCTTTGACGTATCCCCAAAGGAAATAATCTAGGGATGTCAAATCACATGACCGCTGCGGCCAATTCGCAAATCCTCGTCGTGAGATGATCCAATCGCCAAACTTATCTTTCAGCAAGTCGAGCGTAGCATTAGCTGTATGGCACGTAGCGCCACCTTGTTGGAACCACATCTCTTCAATATCGATGTTCTCAAGTTCTGGCCATAGAAATTCGAGTAACATGGCTCTATAGCGGTCGCCATTGACGGTTACGGTTGTTCCCTCATCATTTCGGAAGAAATAAGGTCCGATGATGCCGCCATGCCATAAACCGCACCACACAGTGAGTTTTTCGGAATGCAACGGCATTTTATGTAACACTTGTGGGTTATTCTCGCACCAGTAATGGCAATTCTGCTTATTTACAAAGCCATTCATCCAAAAATGCGCCTCGTCTGAGAAGATGATTTTTTAGCCAAAATTGGGATCATCTTCCAAATGCTCAAAGGCTCAATCAGCAAACTCTCGCCTCAATCCGTGATCGTTTGGCTTCAGTTCTTGAGTCAATACGACTTTGTAAGGATGTAGGCCCAAATCCTTACGCAAAATTCTCCAAGTTGACGTCTGACAAAGCCCCAATTGTTGCGATCGTCGTGAAATCGACAAATTTGGCTCATCGGTAATACTGGTCACTTCAGCTGCGATATTCTCCTCATTTGGCACATTTTTTTGTCTTGTTGATGCCTTCTTGTCTTGTAAAGAGAACTCACGCTCAAAATTTTCCACAGTGCGGCGTATAGCCTATGCAGAGTAACGGTGATGGCGACCCAATTCTCTGGTGAACAAAAGTTGAGCACCCAAAACTGAGCTCGAACTTTGGTAATATTTTTTAACAACTTCTAAACGTTCGGGAAGCGTCAAACGCGATGAAACTGCAAACTATAGCGAATATTTTGACACATGGAAGTATAAAAAAAAATATCTCAGCAACCGAGAAATCTCTACTGGAATACTATCACCATTATTGAAAGACCCTTCATAAGTATATCAGTGCAAATTGTGAATATGTCAAGTAATTGATTCCTATGATTGCGAGCTTTAAAAAACTCAAATTAATGAGCCATGAACTAGAAAAGCTCATTCCTTATAGATTCAAGTATTTTACAGCTCGGCGTCGGCATGAACACATCTCACACTTTCGTATCTCTATGAAAAAAATGCCAGTTTGACGCTATTTTTTTTTTTACAAGTGGCTCAAAGTCATTTTTGAATACATTCATGCACATCTCTGGACTAGTGCTGGGCGATGTTTCGATGTTTATTGATGTTTTCAAAAACATCGATGTTTGGGCTCTCGATTGTCCATATTTTTACATCGATTTCGACGCACTAAAACATCGACATATCGCTCATTTGCTGCAACAACGTCATAACTCAAAAATCTTGATTTTTGAGTTATTGCTACAGGAAGAATGGTAATCAACTATACTTTTAGCTGGTAAAGTGACATATCTGAGCTAATACGAATTTCCGCGAGAGAGCAGTAGTGTCGTTATAGTAGCTTTACATGTCAATCAGCATGTTAGTTGCAACATCTCAGTTTGCAATGTGCTTTTGTACTTAAAACATCGTTAAAATTTTCGGAACAGTGACATATTTTGAGTTGTGACTATATATCAGCAAAGGTGAGATCACTTTTTATCTTATTTCTTATTATAAATTATAAGTTATGACATTGTACGTGTAAAATTTGATATGGCCACGTTTGAATTATTTAGATATATGACTTTTTTACACAAAATTATATTCCCCATTGTCATACTATTTTGTGTTAATACGTTTTTGCGAATAAAATGCCTTCGTTTTTTAATTATCAGTTTCCACGTATGTGTTATTATGACACTCTAGCAGAATATCATCTTCCAAAATTAACGTTTTACTATGAACTATTTCTACTAATGTCAGTCTTGTTGGTATAACCTATATCCAACAAATCAGTTATGCATACACATCACTTCTTAGTATTCAATCTGATATCCAATAAATTGGCTAAAGACTTATTATAAGTATTAAATGAAGTTAATTTCATAATGTTTCAAACTTCGGTCATAGAATCATGAAATCCAACAATTGAGGGAGTAGAATGCTGCAACTAGCTATGAACCAACAAGTGGGAAACACTACACAATGGCAGATAATAAATGTTCCATCTACTTCTGAATGCGAACAATATAATAATTCATTGTCTAAGGAAGAGTCTTCAGTAGATTGTGATATATACATAAATTAAAATTTTTGAAGCTATAACCAATGTTGGTTTTATCAATTTATTTTGTGACAATGATAACTGTGTTCTAATTCGGCATTGTGCAAATCATTTTAACTTTTTAGGGAATGTAGCGGTTACCAGCCAACCAGCTAATATTAACAGCAGCTGTTCCCGATTGAAATCAATTCCAAGCTCTTCGTCATCTAACTCTTTATTATTTTCTGAAGATAATGATGATTCTCTTTATGATACCACGTGTGTTCCTGACAATGCTAATAGTGATACTGACAAAGAAGTTGATTTAAATGGCAGTAATTGTGATGCTCATACCGGCAATGATGGAACCAGTCCGACTATCACTACGTCATCATTTCATCCTTCATTGAACAGTACTTCCCAAATCGCTCCAGATAGCTGTATTTCCTGCACAATTTCCAAAACTTCGACTATATTAACGAGTCCACTCAAGAAAGGAGTTAAGCGAAAAAGAAATGAGACAGCTGGAAAAAGAGCCTAAATAAAAATTTTATGAACAGTGGAAAGGCATATGAAATGCATGCCAAAGGGAATAAACTCCGAAGTGAGAGAAAGATGAAACCTCCGTGTATAGAAACATGTAAGGTGAACTGTTCTGTAAAGTTTAGTGAAAAGGAACGAATGGAATTTTTTCATCATTTTGGGACTTCGGGGATTTGGAAAAACAACGACAATTTATTGCGAATCACATGGAGGCCATTCAGCCAAAATATCAATATGTGCGAGTCGGTGATACGAGAAAGAAAAGAGATAATAATAATGCCTTCTATTTCGTGTCGTAATGATTTGAGGATCCGCGTATGCAAGTTGTTCTTTAAGAACACTTTAGATATCAGTGATCGTCCTATTCGTACTGTAATAGAAAAACGAAATAAAGTGGCAAATGTTCTACTGGCAGAGGATCGCCGCAGGAAACATGGTAAACAGAAGAAAGTGAGTAGTAGAGAATGTGCTGAACTGATTAGACGTGACTTTGCTCGCTCCCGTGTTTATAACTAACTTAGCAGTTTTTCCAAAAATTTATAGTCTATAGAGTATCCTATTCGTAATTAATATTGAACAGAAGGTGCATTGCATTAATAACAATCTCGGTGTTATTTCCTGCTTAATTTGTATAAATTATAATCAGTTTGTCTTGTGCTGTGAAACAACGGGATAATGTCTTCGTCAACTCTTGCTGAGAATAATCGGAGTGAAAATAAAAGGTGTACTAAAACAGCAGCTAAAGCAGCTCTTGGTCTCCAGGTTTCCCCTTCTGTCGATCATAATTTAAATTGCCACTCTCCTGGTCTAACTGATGCTCAGATGTTAACTTCAACTGATGTAGCTGGATTGCTAGCCAGTATAAAGCAGCTCTTAATCGAACAGGAGGATCGAATAATGTCCAGATTTGATAGTATTATTGAAAGAGTGAATAGCCGTATTGATTCTGTTGAGTTGTCAATCTCTAACTTGCAATCAAGATGTACAGACTTGGAGAATACAGCGGATGAGTTAGATTGCATAAAACGATCTACGGATGTGGTGATTCGTGGGATACCTATTAAAGAGAATGAAAATATATCGCTTGTTCTCTCTTCTATATGCGAGCGAATCGGACACTCTTTGTCATTATATTCTACTGCTTTTCGAATTAAACCAAAGCTCAGTGAAAACAATAAGTATAAGAGTAAATCGACTGAGTCTCCAAAAAAAGCATTTGGAGTGCTTCGTCTGTCAGATATTTGTGGTTTTTCTGCTCAAAGTCCGGTGTACATCAATGAGAGTATATCTTCAAAAACAAGAGCTATGCTTAGACTTGCATTACGACTTCGTCAGCAGGGTAAAGTAATTGCTGCCTACACTCGTGATGGACGCCTGTACGTGAAATATGGGCTGAATGATAAAATCGCATCCAGAGTGGTGAACATTAATGAGCTGCATACGCTTTGTGCCACTGATCAGGGAAGTAGTGAAGCCGTGTTGTGAAAAATTGTTTTTTCTGATTAGATGATAATGCTTTTTGATTTTTCTGATCTTTTATCATTTTTACTTTTAGTTTCATTGAACTCAATTATATTTAGTTTAGTCTTATCTATAATATTAAATTTCATGCCTTCTATTACATTATTCTTATTAATAATTCCTAACCTGTTTTGCCTAACGAAAGACCTCTCACACATAACCTATTTTAAGATTTCTTATAAACATTATGCTGATAAAGATGTATCTTATGTAAAATGTGCTCTGACCGTCCGAACCATGTGTGGGGTTTTAAAAAATTCAAATGGATAGTGTCTTTGGTGGTGCGGGTGGAGTAAGAGTTCTTTTGAATATACTATGTAATCAATCGTCGGGTTTTAATGTTTGTAGTCTTAATGCTAGGAGTATTCGTCCGAAGATGGATGAACTCTGTGAGATATTTTCTGGTTCTAGAATTCATGCGGTGTTGGTTAGCGAATCTTGGCTCCATCCTGGGATACCATCTTCTCTAGTCACTATTCCCGGATACAGAATCTTTAGGAATGATAGATGTGGTAGACAGGGTGGTGGTGTTGCAGTTTATGTGAAGGATTGCTTTAGTTCTCGAATAGTTAAAGCCTCTGTTGCGGGCCCATTGGAATTCCTTTGTGTTGAAGTGTCATATGGTTCTGCAAAGCTTCTATTGTCCTCAGTATATTTTCCACCCAATTGCTACACTGCAGATAATATACTCGAGTTTGAGGAGGTGTTTTGTGATCTCACACACAGATATAAGGACAGTCTTATCGGTGGTGACTTTAATATTAATCTCTTGCAACAGAGCAATGTAACTCGCTCTTTCTTATTTCTTCTGCAGTCTGTACACTTGACTGTTGTTAACAATCTTCCAACTTATTTTAATACATCAAATCCATCGTTGCTCGATTTACTACTAACCACGGCGAGAAATGCTATTCTATATCACAGTCAAGTTAGCCCTCCTTCTATATTTGACCACGACTTTCTATTTATTACTTACAATTTTAATTTTGTTTATAACCAAACCAAAGTAATTTCATACCGGAAGTACTGTGATATGGATCTATCTGTACTCGCCGAGGATTGTGAATCTCTGTCTTGGGAAAGGCTTTATGCTTGCACTTCAGTGGATGATCAAGTTCAAATTCTTAATAATAATATACACTATTTGCATGATCGGCATGCTCCGATTTGTTTCCGCAGAATTAAATATGACGGCTGCCCTTGGTTTACGAATGAGATAAGATCTCTTATTGCTGAACGTGAATTTTTATATAGGAGGTATCTGCAGTTGAGAACTGCTGATAGCCGTACTCATTACAAGTTGATTCGCAATAGAGTTAATACCAAAATCCGCTCTGCAAAAAAGCGCTTCAATGCGGTGAAGTTTTCTTCCAACCTTCCCTCGAAAAAATTATGGGCTAATCTTAAGAGGTCTGGTATTTTTGGCAGAGATGAGCCTCAATGTGATCTAAATCCTGACTTATTAAACTCTCATTTTGCATCAATAAACTCTGGTATTGTATTTGACTCTCGTTCTTCATCCGACTTTGACCACCAGTTATCGGATAATCGGACTTTTGGTTTCAGATATATTGAGGAGTTTGAGCTTATTGGTGCGATATACTCTATTAAATCGTCGGCCACTGGAACTGATGGGATTTCCCCACAGTTTATTAAGATTTTGATGCCTTGGTTAACCAAGCCACTTTTACATGTTTATAATAGCTGCCTCACATTTTCACAATTTCCGTCACAGTGGAAGGTGGCAGTGGTTTTCCCAGTACCGAAGGTGAAAAGGGCGAAAGATCCTGGCGACTATCGGCCAATTAGTTTGTTGTGTTTCTTAGGGAAAGTACTCGAAAAATTAATGTCACGACAAATAACATATTACTTGGATGAACATAGTCTATTCAGTCTGGCTTCCGGAAGTTCCATAGTTGTGAGACTGGTCTTCTTGACGTCACGACACATATTCGGAAATCCCTCGATATGAATCACGTATGTATTCTAACGCTACTAGACTTTTCAAAAGCGTTCGACTCAGTTAATCATTCTAACTTGCTCTTGAAGCTGGGATCACAATTCAACTTCATATCTTCCTCTATCGCACTTATTGGTAGTTTCTTATCAGGCCGTTACCAATTTGACAAAATAGGTAATACTAAATCTGGTGCTTTGCAGCTTGTCTGTGGTGTGCCCCAGGGCTCAATCCTTGGCCCACTGCTATTCAGCTTGTACATCAATGATTTGCCCGATTTTGTTGAAAATTGTAATGTACACCTATATGCCGATGATGTACAGCTCTATCTTAGTCGACCTATTGGCCTGTCTGAAGACTGTATCGATCGTATGAACTCTGACTTAGAGAGGGTCTCATTATGGGCTAATTTGAACTGTTTGTTTTTGAATCCTCACAAGTCTCAGTGCATTCGTTTTTATCGAAATGATCTTAGTGGCCTGGATCTCCCTCCCATTACACTTCTTGGTGTCCCAATCTCTTCTTGTGAGCGTGTGAAAAACTTAGGTGTTTATATGAATACCAAGATGAAGTGCTGTGATCATATAAGTTATATAATTGGTAAAATATATGGTACCTTACGTTGCCCTTGGCTTTCGGCTAATCTCCTGACAACAAACACCCGATTGCTTTTGGTTCGATCACTTCTTCTTCCTCATTTCATTAATGGTAGATTGTTGTTCCCTCATTTGGACTCTATTTGTTCAGGAAGGCTAAATGTGGCGTTCAATGATTGTATCAGATTTATCTACGGGCTCAGACGTTATGATCACATTTCCTCTTACAGAGACAATTTATTGGGGTGTTCCATCACTGAGTTCCTTCATCGTCGATTACTCATATCTCTCCACAAAATTATTTACTCTGGTAAACCGGCGTACCTTTTCACCCGACTTAGATTTTCAAATTCTCTGCGTCATAATAATTTAATAATTCCTAGATTTCAATATTCAGTTCAAGAAGACTCTTACTTCGTCCGTGCTATTCGCGCATGGAATCGCTTACCAATAAATATCCAGCGCACTGGTTCGGCGGTCAGATTTAAGGCACTACTAATGTCACTTAATGATTAACATATATCTTAATTGGTTGATTTAATCTAATTCATTTGGGTTGGTTATGGGTTCGGGTTTTTCAATAGGTTGATCAAGTTATATTATATCTTATCTTATAGGCTGTAAATTTGTTAACTTAATATGTAATCTGTAATATCTGATTTTCTGAAACTTTCTTTCTCTTACAATTATAAATTATGATTCTCTGCTTAAATAATGGAATATTCCGCATTTTATGTACTACAAAAGAATTTATATTCACTGATTCTTGTGTACAATTTATTTAAATAAAATTGAAATTGAAATTGAAATTGAAAGTGAATTCTGCTCTAAAGGAAAGTATTAAAAATTTTGTCGACAAGATTCCGAAAATCGAAAGTCATTACACCCGTGCCAACACCTCCAAGCATTTCATCGATGGGAGCAAATTGATTGCAGAGATCCATAGAGACTACGATTGTAAAGAAAAAAATATTTCATTCGTAAATTACGTAATGTTTTATCGAATATTTACCGAAGATTTTAATATCTCCTTTTTTACTCCAAAGAAGGATTTGTGTGAAACTTACACTGTGTACGATAATGCTGAGGGAGAAGAAAAAGATAAGTTAAAAGAATATTACGATCGGAACTTAATGGAAAAAGAATTGTCCAGAAATGAAATGAAAAGCGATAAGGAGAAGCCTGGTATAGCAGTAGAAGTCTACGATTTTCAGGCTGTAATGCAAATACCTAAAGGCAATGTTTCTATCTCAAGAGTAACGATTGCGAATGTTACGTTTGGGATGAATCCAACGGCCATAGGGGTATTAATGAATTGGGTACATATGTTCTTCAATACCTAAAAAAAAGGGCTATGTTAGGTGAACAAGACATAATATTTTATTCAGATAATTGCGCTGGACAACAAAAAAATAAGTTAATGATCGCGCTCTACCTTTACGCTGTCAACCATCTTAACATCAAAAGCATAACTCATAAGTACCTCATTAAAGGACACACACAAAATGAGGGAGATTCAGTGCACTCATTAATTGAACGTCAAGTGAAACGACTTCTTAAGGGTGGGCCAATGTATACGCCGGAGTCATTCATTGCTGCTATCCGTACCGCTAAGAAAACGGGAAATCCACTTAACGTTACAGAGCTGTGCTTCGAAATTTTTTTTGATATTAAGGCCTTAGCAACTGAAATGGGGCCCTTGAATATATCGCAAGTAAAAATAACATCAGTGAAAGTCCTCCGAGTTCAACGCGAAACGCCAACTTCCCTTTCCTTTAAAACGTCCTATGAAGATGATTTCAAAACGGCGACTATAATTAGAAAGAAGAAAAAGAACGACAAGATAGCATTGACGAGAGCTTTTCACTCAAAATTTGAAATTGCGGACAACAAAAAAAAAAGAATCTGCTTGAATTAGTCCAGAAAAACCACATACCTAAATTTTACAGTTCCTTCTACCGGAATTTATAAACTCTCACTATTTTTAATTTTTACTGAAGTATTTTTATTTGCTTTTATATTTACTGAAATGTAAATAACAAATTAGGTACGTGAACTTTCTTGAAATATTGTATCATTTTAGTTGTTGGAAATTAGCATTACTGACATAATGAGGAAATTCGAAAAAAAATATTGAGCAATGATACTTTTTCTTATCAACAATAACGTCACACTCTACTTATGTCGCACAAAAAAACGGATTTTAGCAGCAAAACCGTCATAAGTAAAACTTGGGGTTATGTTCAAGACGTGGAAGACTGTATAGTATAAATTTCGAGATTGACTGCACTTCCATCTCATTACCGGATGTTACTCCACCCAATTGCGCCGATTTTACATTTTAATATTATATTATCGGGAAGTTATACACATTTAAATCTTAAAATGCGTCTCCTGAAAAATAACAATTTTTGAGTTGTGACGTTCTTGCAGCAAATGAGCGATATGTACATCTATGTTAAGGAATTATGTGCTTCTTTCCGCAAAGGAATAGATGCTTGCTGTAAAAAGCAAAAAAAAAAAAAAACATATTCCAAAAGAATTATCTAAATTTGAAAAAAGAAACACGAGTTTCAATAAAATTTTTATCTAAACCGGAAAGAGAGAAGCAGTGAAGTGATTGTTCATTTCCTTTTCAAAGCATCGTTACAATTAATCATCAATAGTTCTTAGAATGATTTGGGCTGGGAGGAGAAAACATCATTCGGTGAAAGCAATCAGAATTCTTTTAAATAGTTGTTTGGAAGCAATCAGAGTGCCCTTAACGTAAATAGATCACACTGCAGTCACTGACTTAATGGATACCAAAGAAGTTAGGCCACAAGAGAGCGATACAGGTTTGTTTATTATTTTAGTTAAGAAAAGCCTAGTGATTGAAAAAACAACAGAAGCATCGCAAGGAAGTTCGGAAAGTAGGTAATAGGAAATAGCCCTTTATTTAAGAGCTACATTGGAACCAATTCATATTAATCATTTGGAATCGCCAACAACTTATATATGCTGGCTTATTACGTCTTGGAGCTTTGGCTACTTCCGTGCCAGCCGAACGTCTGTTCTCTAAGGCAGACGAGACTATAACTCAAAAGTTTGCAAGAAAAATGTCTTTGCCAGTTATTGTTTGTTCAGTCTGTAGATAAGAAGTTTTGGGAGCTACAATTTTTCATTTTTATTTAATTCATTTATGCGTTATTCTTAGAAAACTTTTAATTTAGAATTGATAATGAAGGACTTGTTTTGTTTTATCTATTAAGTTATTAATTTATAAATAAAAACCAAAGCAAAAAAAAATCTAAACTGAAAACACAACATATTTTCTATGATTTACCAGTCAGACTCGTCGGCTGAGAATATACTTGTTGTATGTTAAATTTTCGGCTTTTTGAGTTATTAGCTCTACTTATGGTTGTGAATTACGAACTTTCGATTGCTGTTATCAGTTTCTTTCCACGATTTACCGTTATTGAAATAAAGAGGATTAGTTTTGTCGTATGTGTATGTTTCAGTGAGTTTTAAATCTTTATTTGTCGTAATGTATTGCAAATGACAACATACGACAGTTTTTATATAAAATATGTGAATATTTTCCGATTAGTATTTATTTGTCGTATGTTTTAAATACAAAAATTGGCGATAGAATATATCCAACATGCAAACAGTTTTTCCTCAAAACTTTGGAGATAAGTGAGCGGCGTATTTATTAGAATTTTAATAAATTACATGACGAGACTAATGGCGTTTCGAAGCCTTCTCGGAGAAATAATTTCGGCAGAAAAAGGACACCTGATGGTAAAATAAATGAAGTGAAGGAACACATTTTAAGCTTTCCGACAATAGAATCGCACTATTGCCGAGAGAATACACAAAAGAGATATCTGCAAGGGCATCTAAAGTTAGCAAAAATGTTTAGATTATATAAGGAAGTGGTCCCAAATCCTGTCACACTGTCCGTATATAGAAACATTTTCAATTTCAACTTTAACGTCGGATTTTATCGTCCAAAGAAAGACCAATGTGACAAGTGTTCACTCTTTAGAGCTAACAAAAATCCCAATAATTGTATACATTTGAAAACCAGAAGACAGAAAAAATGTATGTGAAAGCTGATAGGAACATAGACCGTAAAAATATTGATAGTTCAAAGGCAATCATATGCTATGATATGCAGAATGTGTTTGAATATTACTTATTGTGCTATTTGGAGTGAGATAATGATGGGCCGTGCTGGTAACGATATCGCAAGCGCTTTAATAAAAGTACTTAGTGCAATAGTTAAGGACTGTCCAGAAATAAAAGACATTGTTCTTTGGGGTGATTCATGTGTTCCTCAGAATCGAAACAAGATAACATCGGTTGCGTTGATAAAGTTTTTACATAACAATAAAAATATTGCTACAATTACACAAAAATTTTCCGAGCCTGGACACTCGCAAATCCAAGAAGTAGATTGAGTGCACAGTGGAATTGAGAAATATTTAAGAGGAATGGAAATACCAAGTCCCCTTACTCTAATAAAATATCTCAATAAAATGGATTTTGAAAAGATACGACTAAAAATTTTACAAATGAACCCTAAAGACTTTTTACTTTATTCGAGAAAAGCCAATGATTTGAATTTTCAGCTGGTTCCATATTCCAAATGTAAACTACTGCAATATACTCAAAAAGATCTTTATTCAATTGGTTATAAATTATCCGCAAAATATGATATAAATTTAAAATCAGTTTGCATAAAACCCACAAGCAGAACAAAAAAAATGCAATTTAAAAAACATGTAACTTTTGAATCAATTTACAGTACGTGCACACCGAAACCACTGCCACAAGTGAAAAAAGATGACATAAAAAGTATGCTTCCATTTCTCCCTGAATTGGATAGAAAGTACATATTACGAAGCAACTTTAAAATTTTGAATTAGTTTTTAACACTTTTGTCTTCTTATCAGATAACTTTAACAGTGTTTATAAATATATAATTTTTAAGAATATTGTTCCTTTCAGGTACATTTATGAATATTTTTGTTTTGTTTGTTTTTGGAAATAAAGTTTATTTTTTACGCTTTTGATTTTGCGTTTATCTTCAATTTATTATATATCATATAATTCCTTTGGTTTTTTCGATTACTGAGAATTTAAAAATGTCATCACATGCAATTAAAATCTCAGACGATCATATTATTATTATTATTAGATTGACAATTTTTGTCGTATGTGTATGAAATGAGTTTTTCTTCTTCGAAAATTAACATACGACAAACAATTACTCGAATTTAAAACAACCCAACTTTTTATCCAATTGGCGTATATAAATTAACTATGTACAATTTTAATGAAAATAATGTTGGCTACAAAAAATCCAAAGAAAAGTACCGCGAAATTAAAAAGTTGTTACCATTTTAACTTAACATCTAAATTCCCAAAAATTGATTTTTTTCACATACGACAAGTATATTCTCAGCCGACGAAAATTTGTCCAGAGAGTTTAAAATTCATTAATATCGATGTTGTTTGTACATCGATGTTATATGATCGATATTATCGGCACATCGATGCTGAACATCGATATTCCGTTCCGATGTGTCAGCACTACTCTGAAATGCATATCCGATCCCAAATAATCAAATCACCATAACAGATTTCGTAAGTCTTCAAAAAAAAAAACAACCGCAAATAGCGATCGGAACATATAGGTGTACATCAAATATATTCATACTTCAAAGGAAGTCATAATAACTAAACCCATGAAACCCATGAAAAAAATGTCCTAATTCGCAATGTAAAACTTCTTCAGAATTTCGTAACGAAATACTTCAATTAGAAAAATTGTTCCCCAAAACTTATGCAAAAACTTCGGAGCTACTAAATTAGAATACAAAATTAGCATGGAGAGCAAAACAAAAGCCAGTTGTTAGTCCATCTATTCTTTGTAAAAATATCTCAATTATTCCACGTTTTAGAGCAATCCACAAAATTGTTCATGAAAATTTATGGAAACCTCAATTTAGTTTATCTGCGCGCATCTTGTGCCGTAATGCATGCAAATCTCTTTTAATGCGCTGCCTAAATTGGTCAATGGGATTACATCCTAGATTTGTTCTAGTGCTGGTGTAGAATCTGGGTGACTTCTTAAATTTATGAATTTGCTTGATTTTCACAGGCTTTGGACTACTGCTGTATAAGTAATAATTTTTCGGGGTTATTTTATTATACGAGAGGAAGGCCGAATTGTTCTGATGTTTGTTTGGAAATTCACTTCTGAGTTTACGTCCAATTTCGACTAATCCTGCTATTCGGTTAGAACATTTGTGAGAATTGTTAGAAGAGGACAATTGAGATGAGAAAATAATGGGAATTGGGTACAGTAGGTATGTATCTATGGATTATATGTTATGTAGAGCCAAAAAGTTTTATTATTAGACTAGAGAGCAATAATTATCGTAATTAGCTTAAAGTTATAATTTTCATACAATATGCATCACTTACGTAGGTGTGTACTTATAGTAGGTACAAATTTAAGGGAGTACACACCTAGGGGGAAAAATGGGAATGCCTGACTTAGAGAAGGCATACTATCAACATCACGAATGCATTATGAACATACCTTAGGTTTACCTGGTTTAGGAATGCAGGCGTAATGTGCTAATGAATCTAATTTTTGAGCATGTGTACCTTTCAGGGAATACCTAGAGAAGGCAGAGGTAATAAGTAGATATATTCGTTCGTGTTGTTATCAAAAAGAGATAGAAATTTGTGCGGTTATATTTGCAGTGGTTAGCTCGCGGGAATGCGTATAGGTCGAAAATGAGTTATATAGTTTCATTGTTTTTCTAAGAACAATGAAGGAAGGACATGTGCGTAGATGAAAAATATTCTGATTTCTGCATTATTTGGGAAGAAGTGGATTATTTTCATTTAGGTATGATATTCTAATAAGTGAGGACGTGTCCATTTTCTGCGCCTTTCTAGGAAAACAGGAAAAGTTCTTCCCTTTACCTCTCAGTCAAAACAGGAAGAGTGCTTCCCGCCACCACCTAAATTGAATGGTTCTTTCCAACCTTCCGATAAATTCATTCCTAATGGCTCCATTCACTATTCTGAAATGGCTGAATGAATGCGTCCACTGAATTTAAAAGGATTACTCTTTTCAGCTTACAAAGAGTTTAAAATTAATACTTCTTTTCAGCTTTCAAAAAACTAATAAGTAGTGCTTCCTTTTACCTTCCAAAGAATTAATAAGGAAAGCTTCCTTTCACCTTATAGGTGAATGCAATGCTTTAAAAGAAATGAACTGGGTATCAGAGCGTATTGCTTCCATACCATCCATAGAATGTTTTCAAAATGCATCGGAAATGCTTCCATTTCCCCCTGGGCTCTTGGATGCTTAAAATTTTTTTGCGATTTGTAATTTCTGCAAATAAATTACTTTAAAATAACTAAAATTATTATTTAGATATTTAGATATATCTATGAAAGTAACACCTACACATATTTGGTTTTGTAAAAGAACACATTCCCAGCGGGAAACGGAAGCATTTCGGATGCATTCCGAAAACATTCTATCAAAGGTATGGAAGCAATACGCTTTTAAAGAATTGATGTCCTACGACGGGAAGGTATATGTATAAGGTGGTTATATACCTTAAACCTGCATGACCTGTAAGGTGAATGTAAGCGTTCCTTATTAAGTCCTTGGAAGGTCAGAGGAAGCATTCCTTATTAATTCTTTTGAAGGTGTGAAGAAGCATTACTTTTAAATCCTTTGGAAGGTTAAAAGAAGGATAACTTTTAAATTCAGTGGAAGTATTTATTCTGCCATTTCAGAAAAGTGTATGGAACCATTAAGAGGGAATACCAGTGAAAATTGAAAATTGACCTTCGGCTTGCACCCGATATCTCGAGAACAGGTGTGTCTTATTATTCCAAATAAATTTTAATGTTTAGATAAAGGTCCAATCCGTGAGATAAGTGTAGCAAATTTCTCAAAATTAATCCAGAAATTATTATATAATTATCTGAAATTTGTAAAATTGTTAAAAACTGTCATCTCTTGCACCACTTTCCAGCTAAGTGAAAGTCATTTATGACCCGATTTTGATATAAATCCAAAGATGTGCCATAAAAGGATGAGATAAGATTTTACTTTTTCGTTTTTGGATCTATTGGGATAATATTTTACCTAACCAAAATATAACAAAATGAACACTTTTCGATCAAACTTTTGACAGCGTTCCAATGTAAATTAAAAGTTACAAAGTATCTAAAATTAAACATTGTAATGTTATTTACTTGATTTTGTATAAAAACTGCAAAAAAACTTATGTTTACAGCGTAATAATAAAATAAAACAATTGTCAATAAATGATATTATCATGGACACACTTGCTGTTTTGTGTGGTATTATCATGGACACAATTGTTTTTTTGTATGCAAAAGTTCCGCTAGGTGACGCGTGGTGCAGAAAGCTTATACAATGTACTTGAGTAATGTAGTGAGTGGACGACCAGCAGCGAGCAATACCCAAAGTACAAACACCAGCGTAAAAAATTTACTGATGTTAGTGAGATTGCACATATCTTATGAAATTGTAAGTCAGTATAACTATAGGATAATTTTCAGGTAGTGTGAACAGGAAAATTATGCTGAATGTGATGATGATGACGAAGGGTATCCCTAAACATATATAAATAGATATATGGTAAAATTGCAAACGTTATCACAACTTCAGTATAATTTAATATTTATTGAAATATTGAAAATATATGAAGTTTTGAAATTTATTTGCCTTTTCAGATTTTTTTTCCTTTTTACAGATTCCTTCTACAGATTGGTTACCATACGAAATTACATATGGGCATTCATCAGGGTATCATAAGAATTGGTCTTATACCAAATCTAATGTTTTTACTCAGAGAAAAGGAAAAAAATGGAGGCATTCATACAGGGTACGACAAGAATTGGTCTTAGAGTTTTTTTTTTTTTACTTACTTAAAATAATGATGATCTCATAGAAACTTCTACTATGGCATAGGATTTTACAGACGAGTTGAGACAAACTCATAGTGTCATCACAGATTGATTTAGTTTTTTATTCATGATGATATGAAAAAGTACAATTTTTCATTATTATCAAATTTTTCATTACTGGTTATTTCGCATTCGACAAATTGACTACTTTAGAAAAGTAACCAAACATAATTTTCATTTGAATTTTACACATTTTATTGCATTTTTAGTGCATTTTCACCTAACAAATTGATCAATATTCGAAATGTTTTTATGTCAGTATATTCACCAAATATCCACCTTTTCCAAAAAACTTCAACTTTGAAAGAAGGATGTTTTGATTTTATAATAGAGTGTTGAGGATACAAAGACCTCGCAATGTTCTTATGGAAAATGAGTTTAGCCGAAATGCACTAAAATTAAAATATGTTGTGCTTTCTGAGATCCTGATCAACTGGGACATAAAATATTTTGCATAGGAATATTGGGGAGTCTTGTTAACGATTATTTCTACCTAACTCCTATTTACTTTAATTTTTTCATGTTGCAGATCTTACAATGAGATTAATGAGAATTCTGAAAATGAACTTGTGGTAGAAGATGACCATGAAATTATTTCAGTGTATTTAGAAGACGCTGCTTCTGAAAGCGGAAATTCGAATCAAGGTGCGAAATTTCATTCGGAAGGATTCCGCCTTATTGATTTAGAGTTTTTTTTTTTTTTTCAAACCCTTCTTAAATTAACTGAACATTGCAGAGCATTGGGTTGCTCAATAAGTAATTTAATTCCCATAAAAGAAAAACAGTGTGGTTTTATTTCTACAACTTATTTTAAATGCAATATGTGCAACGTCAGCCTTTCGATATTAACATCAAATAATACAAGTGATGATAATATCAACCTTAACGCCATCGTAGGGACAACTGCAGGTCCTGATATTCAAAATTTATAACTTTTTTATTGTTATTATTAGAACAACAAAAAACAGTTTGTAATTCAAAGTAATAAATATGATTTAAAAATTAAAACTCTAAAATAATTATAACAAGTTAATATTTTTTATATTAACACCATAAATGGGTTGCCCAATTTACTTCTTCTTTTAAATTGTATATACAAAATTTCAGCTCTCTACGTTGACGCTTTCTCGGGTAGTGCCTAATTATATAGTGAAAAACAAAGTTTTTGTATGGCCACAATGCAAACGGAATGACAAATCTAGTATACCGCTGGCTTGCAGTGTGAGTGCTAAACAGAAAGAAAATTCTTCCAATTCTCCATATTTATATAGTCTGCGCTAGTAGTGTCTGTGCTACCTGAGCAAAGGATATATAGCTTAAAAGCACAAATCACAGATAAGTTTTTTTCTCATGCTCAAACCATTATAGAAGTGGATAGGATAAAAATTTGATTTTTCTGTTCACTGGTATTCCCCCTTAAGAATGAGTTCTCCGGAAAGCTGGAAAAAAACATTTAATTTATACCGTCAGGATGGTGGAGGGAAGCACAAATCTTATTTTCACTGAGAGGTAAAGGGAAGAACTTTTCCTGCAGTCTTAGAAAGTTGTGGAAAATCAACACGTCTTCACTTATTCGTATCTCGTACTTAAATGAAAATAATCCACTTCTTCTAAAATAATGCACAAATCAGAATATTTTTCATCTATGCACATTTCCTTCCTTCTTTATTTTTAGAAATACAATGAAACTATATAACTCATTTTCGACCTGCATGCACTCCCTCGAACTAGCCTGTGCAAATATAGCCGCACAAATTTTTATCTCTTTTCGATAACAACACGTACTCATTACCTCTGCCTTCTCTAAGTATTCCCTGGAAGGTACATAGTTTGCTCAAAAATACGACGCATGAATACATTACCCCTGCCTACATAAACCAGGTAAACCTAAGGTATGTTCATGTACTCATTACTAATGCATTCCAAGTAATGTTAACAGTAAACCTTACCTAAGTCAGGCATTCCCATTTTTCCCGCTGGGTTATCAATTGAGAATTGTAAACCAATTAATAAAGGGCCTTATGTAATGAACTATCTAGTGATTGCGAAAATGCTTCCTTGTTATAATGTCAGATGGCTCTAATTGCTCACGCTCAGTCGATAAAAGCATAAAGTAATAAAGGCTAAAGAGATAACAAGATTAACCACCCCGATTCTACATAAGAGACTTTTAAGAGATCTCTTAACCTCTTAAATTTAGCAAGAGATTTTAGCAGAATTAGTATGCAACATAAATTTTTGTGGAGAAATATTAATTTTAAGAGGTTAAGAGGGCTTGGAGAATCTTTCAGTATGCTCTGCTATTAAAGACTTTTACTTTTAAAGAACTAAGAAGGATATGTAATGTTTTTGGCGAGGCGATGATGGCAATATGACAACCCATACGTAGCTATAGTTGTGTGCGTCTTTAATAAAATTACAATTATCGATATAAATAATAATTATATGATAAATTCACAGCGCGTAATGATAATTGAATTATTATTTTAATACCTAAATCGAGTTAAAGAGCTCCACACCCGTCGTTACGTCCAACATGATTTTCGTATAGACCTGTAGCAAAAAAAATTTATTGCTTTAAAATGACGATAATATTTTGGAGTACTGGAAATTATCGTAAAGCTATGTCATTTCTATTACTTTAAAGGCAAAAGATTATCGCATACTGAAATCTATACAGCCTCGGCAATAGCGAAGTTATTCAAGTAGTCTCTGATATTGCTCAGAGCTATCCTCTGTGCATGGCTCAAATTGTATAATTATATTATATTTCACAAACTTGTACATATTTATATAATATATGTACTTATTTTACATCATTTTTATCCAACATTTCGGTATTTTAAAACAAAACAATTTCTGCAATTTTCACGATAGGAGATTTAAGCGTACCTCGGTGAAGAGCTCTTATATTAAGAGATATTTGACAGATATTTTCGTTTGCCAGAGTATCTCTTTAAAAAAACGATCCACAAAAGTTAAGAGATCAGCTCACGTCTGACGTCTCTTAACTCTTTACGTAAAATACC
Source organism: Dioctria rufipes (assembly GCA_963924295.1). Lineage (NCBI taxonomy): Eukaryota > Metazoa > Arthropoda > Insecta > Diptera > Asilidae > Dioctria > Dioctria rufipes. Next base: position 281,102,942 of record OZ002740.1, on the reverse strand, counting down.
AATGTCTGCTAATGGACTTTGACAGCCCAGTTAAGAGGATAAGAGCTCTTATCTCTTATGTAGAATCGGGGGGTAAGTTTGCTTTGCAATCGTACAAGCTTTTCTTACAGAGCTTGCTTCTTCTGTATTGAATTTACAGCCCACTGTACCAGCAGGCATCACATCAAATCAAGGCATGATGTACTGAATAGAGTAAATGGAACACTACCAAATTTTACCATGGTAGATATTAATACGCATACGAATGTGAATGCGCATGGTACTCTCAAAAGCTCATGTATTAACACATTTCAATTTTAGAAGTTTAATTTTTCCGAAACTCGATTCACAATGACAGCGCAGCTATTAATGACACTGTTCGATTTGTTCATGGTTTACCCAGAACATCTCATGTGTTACCTTACACTAACTCATACCTAGGTTGTACACTGGATGGGTATCTATTAGAAAGAAGATTACAATTTTTATATAATTTGGTACATTCTAAGGAGCCTGAATATCTGTATCATCGTATTCAGTTCCTAGGTTCATCACGGCACCGCAACCGTTTATTGCCTAACTTTCGAACTCAAATTGGCATGCTATCTTTCTTTGTGCAGGTTATACGCAAATGGAATAGTCTACCCACTAGCGTTCAAATAGCTAGTTCCGCTGATATATTCGGCAAGCTTTTGACTTCGATCCGGTTACCTTCAATTCTATATTTTTCATGACAGTATAAGTGGACGCGTGTTTTTGCTTTGTTACTCTACGTTTCGGTCTTTCTTTAATTTAGCTTTCTCAGTCTATAATTTTAATTTTTATTTTAGATTTAGATTTTTCAGTAAGCAATATTCATTTGTTCTTCTTTTTTTTTCACTGTATTTTTATACATATATTTAATGTATACTACTTCTTGTATCTCTTTCCTGGGTGCACCATTGAGTCTCGACTGCACCCTAGCGGAATTAATCGGTACTACCGGGATGTGTCATTTGGTCTTGACTGCGCTCTAGCGGCATTAGCAGGTACTACCAGCATGCTCCGGTTTTCTTAGATAGATATGTGGTGCACCTAAATGTAGGCTTTTTATTATGATTTTTCCTGAGCGCCTAAATGTAGGCTTTTGGTTTTGAACTAATAATTAAAGTTAATAGTAGGAAATTTTTGTTCATGCCAATTGATTCTATAGGGGTGGTATGTTTGGGGGGGGGGATAATAAAGATAGGGAGGGGGGATAATGAAATTTTCATCAGAAATCCTCTACGGGCTCTGGTTTTGGAGATATTAGCGTATTAATAATTCAAGTTATTTTTGCTCATGGAAATGGATTCTTGGCGGTGTGGGGTGAGAGTTAGTTTTCATCAGAAATCCTCTACGGGCTTTGGTTTTCGAGATATTGGCGACATCTGTTTGGACGCAAACGCCATTTCTTGAGTAAGGTACCCTAGCGACCTTAGCCGGAACTACCAGCCTTGGTTTTGCTGTTTTCTTTTATTAGCGGGAGAGTTCTAGATATCGGCATGACGTCATCATGGTTTTGCTGCACCTAATTAAGTTTTCTTAGCAGCGAAGTTGTTGATATCAGCATCATTCGAATTTCACAACATGACATCACCCTGAACAGATTCTAGACGATGTCAGTGAGGGTCCTGGGGTATGTGTGTATTGAAAAGTCTTATGTTTTATAAACATTTGTTTTTATTTCCAATAAAATTTCTTATTATAAAAGCATTTCTTATAGCACATTGTCCAATATGAACTTGGCAAGATGGCGAATTAGTGTTAATCCCAATTAGTTTTCCACAATTGTATTCATCTTCAACATTGATAATGATTTCACCCTCTCCAACTATCTTCTGCATCCAATGAACTTTTTCAGCTTCCTTTACATATATGGTTTTGTTTCGAAGCAGTGGTTCAACTATAGTGTAAAGCTTGTGATACGGTATGTAGCCATCATCTCAGCGGAATCCATGAAAATTGTG